>DF357589.1:33613-57646 GCA_000787875.1 Solanum virginianum
TTAAAAATAACACTGGTGCACCCCAAGGGGACACACTAGGTCTTATAAAACCCTTCTCCAATAAGTCTTTTAACTACTCTTTTAATTCACACAATTCTACCGCAGCTATTCTATATTGAGTGATGGAAATAGGTTGAGTGCCTAGAAGTAAGTCAATACCAAAATCTATTTCTCGTTCTGGAGGTAAACCTGGAAGTTCTTCGGGGAACACATTAACAAATTCATTCACTACTGGAACTGATCGAAGAATTGGCGATTCTGCCCCCATATCTCTTACTCTAACTAAATGACATATATACCCCTTAGATATCATCTTTTTTGCCTTAAAATAAGAGATAAACTTACCCTTTGGCACCCCAATATTGCCTTTCCATTCAAGAACTGCCTCATATGAAAAGTGGAAGTATACTCTCTTAGTTCGGAAATCCATGCTGGCATAGCAAAAAGCTAACCAACCCATACCCATTATAATATCAAATTCAACCATTTCTAGCTCAATAAGTTTAGCCAATGTGTCACAGTCACAAATAGTTACTACACAGTCATAATAAACCCTTCTAGCCATAATAGATTCACGGGTTGGTATGGACACTTCGAATGGTTTGTTCAATAATTTGGGTGTTCTCTTAAGCTTCCCAGCAACTAGTAGAGTAATGTAAGATAGTGTAGAACCAGGGTCAATTAATGCATATACATTATGTAAAAAGATGGACAATGTACTATGACCACATCGAGTGAAGCTTTCAAATTTTGCCGACTCACCAAATCATAAGTGAGATTCCGGACTCCGCTAGAGCTAGCTGCCCCTCTAACACTTTTACCACGACCTGTATATGCTTACTGACCCCTTCCTAAGGGAGGAACTGATGCTGATGATGCAACAATTGATCCAGTAGGTTGTACTATATCCCCTGTACGTCTCCTTGGGAAATCTCTCATCATATGCCCTGGCGCACCACACCAATAACAAACATCTTTCCCAACATGGCATATACCTAAATGACTTCTTCCACACTATTTACAAGGCTGCTTAGGAGTCATTTACTGGCTTGTCGAATATCCTATTGTCCGTGCACCTTGTCCTTCACCTCGTTGACTAAATTGATTACTTTTAGACCCTAGAAGTTATGGTGGAGCACTGGCTGCAAAGTAGGAGTATGATGGCCTAGATGGTCTATTAGAAAACCTAGCCCTAAGCTCACCTTGGGACGATGTGAACTGCCCGATAGATTTGGCCCTTTTGGCCTGCCCCCTTTCCAACTCTTATGTCCTTCTTCTTTGCCTCTGATCCTCCAATTCCAATGCAAAAGCTTGCATCCTTGCTATATCTATGTCTTTATTGAAGAAACTAATGTACACTCTCTGACCAGATACATATCTAATCTATCCATATATCGATGAACTCTATCTGCCATAGTAGCAACTACATTAGGAGCATACCTGGCCAGGGAATTAAATTGAAGGCTATACTCCCTCACACTTATATTCCCTTAGTGGAGGTTCAAGAACTGATCTGCACGGGCCTCTCATATCTCTAATGGCAAGTAATGGTCAAGAAATGCCTCTTTAAACTCCTTCTAGGTAGTTGGGGGTGCATCTATATCCTTAGATTGCTTCCAAGCTTTATACCACAATATAGCCACACCCTTGAACCTATATGTCACTAACTCGATAGCTTCTATACCACTCACATGCATAACATCTAAAATACATTAAATCTGATCAATAAAGTCTTGTGGATCTTCATTAGGATCTGACCCAATGAAAGATGGAGGGTCCAAATTAAGGAAGTAACGTATCCTCGTGCTAGCTGCCTTATTCGCACCACCTGCACCTATAACTGGACCTTCCTGTCTTTGACCTTGGCCAACAACTATACTATTCAATAGTTGGACTATATTTCTCAGATTCTGCACTGTAGCATCAATAGGTTGTTTTGGGAAAATTTCACTACTTCCTGGTTCATCAGGAGCTAATAAAGTTGGACAATATTTCTCAGATCTTGCACGGCACAATCGATAGGTGGTTCTGGGGGAATTTTAGTACTTCCTGGTTCATCAGGAGCTGGAGGAGTTGGAGATGTCTATGACAGAGACCCATCTTGAGCCTCATTTCATTCTCTCACTTGAATGGGTATACCAACCACCACCTCTTCTTCCTTCCCTTTACCTTTATTTTTCCTGGTTTCTGCATACTTGTTGTACAAAACAATTTAGGTGTTACACACAATCCACCTATAACACTTTGATCTATGGCATGATCTAAAGAATGAAAAGAAAGAGATAACTCCTAAATACCACATAGCCTCCTGCTAATAAATGTGGTGCATAACATATCGATAAACAAGATTCTACATAGACATGACTTTGTGAACTCCCTAGGACAAACCGCTTTGATACCACTTTCATCACGCCTGAAGTCCCATTAAGGCGGACTAGCACCCGTTGTCGATAAGAGTCGGGAGAACCAACCTGTATCCACACACTAAGGGGTTCATACAATTAATATGCTTTCAAAAAGTAAACAATAATAACAAGCCAAAAGGAAATGCATATGACTAGGCCGTTGGGGCCACATCGTCTAAAGTACGAGATATGACCACACTTTAATTTACATAGTCTACAAAGCCTCTAGATAAGGAAAAGTATCTGATAAGGGTCCGGACAGGCCCCCCCTCGACTAACTATCCAATACAAAAATATAAGTTCTAGACACACAAAGCTCCGACGCAACCTGGAGCTTAATAACAGTAACTGGATATCCTACACTCCTACTGGGAAGATCTACTAGCACCTATACCTGTACCATGAAATGCAAGTCCCCTATAAGGGATGTCAGTAAGAGATAATATACTGAATATGTAAGGCAAGAAATATTGTATATAAAGTAACAACTCAAATGAAACTATGCACTAGTATAAGATAAGAGACCACCTTTAGTTATACTGTGGAATCATGTACTATATGTTCTTTTTATCACTTTACCTTTACAGTATAATCTGTGCACATCATGCAATACAAATGACCAGTTGATCAGTGGTAAATCTATATCGGGATTGGCCCTTGCTAGGCTTTTCCTTTCACCCCTTGGGCTATCCCCCGTGATAGGATCGACCCTGGCTAGGTGATTTAGTACAAATGACCAGCTGATCAGTCGTAAATATATATTGGGATCGGCCTTGGCTAGGCTTCTCCTTTCACCCTTTGGGCTATCCCCCGTGATAGGATCGACCCTGGCTAGGTGATTTAGTACAAATGACCAGCTGATCAGTCGTAAATATATATTGGGATCGGCCTTGGCTAGGCTTCTCCTTTCACCCTTTGGGCTATCCCCCGTGATAGGATCGACCCTGGCTAGGTGATTTAGTACAAATGACCAGCTGATCAGTCGTAAATATATATTGGGATCGGCCTTGGCTAGGCTTCTCCTTTCACCCTTTGGGCTATCCCCCGTGATAGGATCGACCCTGGCTAGGTGATTCTTCTAGCTTTCGGGTTACCATCCATTAATAAGCAATATACTTTACCTTTCAATTACTTTTTACATGATTCTTTTGGTGGTCATAATATTGGAGCTATAAGACTGTTGATGTAGCATGTGACATGCAAATAATCATACAAGACGATACGACAATGAAAAGAGTACATTACACAATTAATGTTATGAGTAAGAGATGAAACAATTCGTGAACTTTATTTAGAAACAAGAATCCATGTAACTTGGTATCCACGTATGTATGCAGATTTGAAAGTAACTATGTATAGGAGCATATAAACATGTGAAAGAGTGAATACATGGTTAATAGTTATGTCAGAGTTGGAAACTGGCTTTATGTGCCAAGGAGGGATCTATGTTTCATGCCAAATAATATAAAATCACGTAGTCTTATATACCTCGTTGTACGACCTCGTTGTTACCTCAAGATAACCTTCTCTTCCTCCAAATATTTATCTACAATATAGTAGGTGATAAAACTAGCATTAGTAGCTAGTAGATACATCTTGGCAGCCCAATCTCATAAAAATAAAACAACATCAGGTAGCAAGTGTGTAATTATCAACCGCATATTTTTTTCAATCTTTCCGCCTCTAATCATAGTTTGTAATACACATTTTCATATACATATCATGTGCAGCCTAGTTTAGTGCCATAAAAATCTCACAAAAGCCCACAAGTACAACACATAATAATTATATACAACACACAAATAGGCGGCATAACATTACGTCGTCTTGCTACACATCGAAGTCAACAATCCCAAATCTGTTTTAACTTCACCCAAATTGTATATAACATACTTACACATAAAACCAGCTTTAAAATAGTCCAACAATAGTCCCAAAGTAGATGGAGGTTGCAGAATAACAATTCCCAACTAGCAGCCCACAAGTTCGTACTAAGAACCCAAATACGATATCATACAAGAACTCACTTTTACAAACTATAAAAATGGTGCAGTAGTCTTTATACATCATTATAGAACCAAGGCTCATTAATAACAATAGCCAACCTTTATAATCAACCCAACAAAAAAGAGAAAATCATCCAAATAAACAAGAAAAATATACAACAACATTTGGAACACATGTTGTCCAACAATTTCAGCAAAGGTATAATAAGCTTAGCCTCTTGTTTTTCATGAGAAAATAATACTAAACACATAAGCATTCTTACTTACCTTTACCATCAAGATGTAGGGCTTCTCTGAGAACCCTAAAAGTCTCATTCTGGCTGCTTTGCAAGGTTAAAAAGATGTAGAGAGAAAGCTTTGGAAAGCTAATTTTTTGTCTAAGTTAAATAACTTGAAGGAGCTGTTATAAGACCTTTTAAAGGATTTCTTTCACAAAATTTATTTTAACATTTTAGGCCTTATTTTATCAAGTGAGTAATGTACCATTTTTCCCCTTTCACTTGGGCCTTAAGGGGATCCAAATTAATGGGCCTTTGCTGCCCATTTTTTCCCTTTCTCTTAGTTGGTTTGGGCCTAAATTATCAAAGAAATTGTGATGTCTTTTGGATCCTTTTATGCCTTTGCTGCCCATTTTTTCCCCTTTCTCTTAGTTAGTTTGGGCCTAAATTATCAAAGAAATTGTGATGTCTTTGGGATCTTTTTATATCCTTATTGGGCTTAAAATATAGTCCATTTATGATGCTAAAACATGGGTTAAATGTACACCCTTAACACATACTTTATTCATAATCGGACATGGATAGATTCGACATCGGGCCTCGTCTCCGTCTAGCTAGCAAATTTAAGCTAAGCAAGTAGGTGACACACCTTCTAGATTCCCAAGTCCTACAAGAACCTCAATTCTCTCACTTTTTTTAAGACTGTGATCTCCTCAACTTGACTTAAAACCTGTATACACTCGACCCTCTTAAGAGTTAGACACACATATAGCCCTCTAATATGAGATTCAAGCACTTATAAAAATAGGCGCTAATTTGATAAATCCATATCATGTTTCATGTGCATCAAAATGGTACATATTAGGTGTAGGGTATTACATTAGTAAGGGTGTAGTGTTCATGAAGGCTCTTTGGAAGAACCGTCAAGTCGAAAGAGTCTCTCAGGGAGCCGGAGCGGGCATAGAAAAGCAATATCCATACCTCTTTCGTTCTATTCAAGCTTATGATAACATGTTGAATCCCTTCTTGTGATTTCAAGTCTTATGTTTCAACTCCTATGTCATTTTCATGCATCCATGTTCATATTGACAAGTTCATGCCAATTTCTGACACTTATGTTGAGATTTTGAAAATGGTATTTTAAATGTATTGTTGCATTCTTGTCGGGACTGATTTGTTCATGACTACTCTCCTTATGTACATTTCTTCGACATTCGTATACGAATGTTTCCAAGGGGGAGATATTAAAATGCCCCACACTTGCCTAGGTATGCCCCCAAAATCGTAATTCACTTATATCTCAAATCGGGGATATTAAACATCCCTCCACGTAGCTCGAAAAGATCCTATGATGTAGTTTTTTTAATATCTCAAAATCGTGAAGAATTTCACAAATTCGACTTCATATTCTTATTCAGAGGGAAAAATTAAGTGGGAAAACAATTACCTACAAGGTATACTTTGTCCATGTTAAGAAAAATAAATTTTGTTGAAACTTTGCAAAAATAGTAGCTGTCCGCGACACAGACCTGATGCAGACTAGTTCAAAATTTTTTGAAAATTATTCTTTTTAAACTAGGGCAATTGGATAATAACCCTATACCTATATACACAAAAATCCCTCATTGTCTAGCCATTTTGAGCCCTAAAAACTAACATAAACCCTCTCAAAATCATCTTTAATCTTCATCAAATTCTCCATCCATTCTCAAGGTTTTCAAGAAGTCTTGTTGGAATTCAAGGAAACCAAGTCAAGCCCCAAGTTCTCCTCAAGATTCAAGAGTCTCAAAACTCATCCGAATCTAAGTATTTCATTCAAGCTTCAAGCCTCCATTTCAAATCTTCTTCAAGAAACTCTCCAAAGTCAAGGTATGTAGGTTTTAGCCATTGGGTCCTTCCACCCATGGTGCGCTAATCTCCATTTTACTCAATTTTTATGATTTAAAGTTAATTTTTCAAATGGATTTGCTATCATGAACATGTCTATGAACTATGTTAAAGCCCCAAGTCCTCTCCGAATAACCTAGATGGGGGTTTGTACTCATCAACCTAGTGAAGGGTTTGTACTTCTCCACCTAGTGATGGGATGGTATCATCAGTAGTCTAGATAGGGGTTTGTACTCATCAACCTAGTGAAGGGTTTGTACTTCTCCACCTAGTGATGGGATGGTATCATCAGTAGTCTAGATAGGGGTTTGTACTCATCAACCTAGTGAAGGGTTTGTATTTCTCCACCAGGGTGATAGGGCGGCATCATCACCAACCTAGTGAGGGGTTTGTATCTCACCATCTAAGTGATGGGGCGGCATCATTACCAACCTAGTGAGGGTTTTGTACCTCACCACCTAAGTGATGGGGCGGCATCATCACTAACCTACCAAGGGGTTTGTACTTTGAAAATGTAGCTTGGTCTCTTCTTCAGACATGATATCCTATATGAGCATGAGTTACTTAAGCATGTTTTACTTATGCATTGATCATACATGTCATATTACTATATTATGCATATTGCCTATTGTTATACATTTAGGTTATGGTGCCTATCTCTTGTTGCATTGCATCCTACATACTTAGTACATTCTAACGTACTAACACATACTCTATGCCTACATGATATCACCATGTAGAAACCGATGCCCAAGTTAATCATCCTCCTTCTTCCACGTGGCTAGTTCGATACTACTCAAGCTAGTTGGAGAGTCCTCCACTTCGGGGACCTTAGTCTATATTGCCCTTATTATGTATTGAGACATTCTACTTTATTGTCTATTTGACTTTGAGGGTGAGCCCAGTTACTTTGTCTTGGCCCCCGCTCTTAGCTATGTATTAGAGGTGTTTGTTAACATGTTATGTATCTATGCTAAGAGCCTTGACTCTATTGTTCTTGATGTCTATGGTACAAAAGTGCTTTCCCTTAGCCCTGGTTGCCCTACTTTATTATCTCATGACGCTTATTTTATTGCTTCCTTGACCAATAATGTGCACTGGTAAGTTAAAAGGCTTATTTGGGGTTCCCTCGGGTTCCCCATTCGCCGTGACATGTTTAGGCCCTAGGCTTGAGTTGTGACAAACTTGATAGCGTTGGGCCAGGTCGTTATAGATGGTATCAGAGTCACTCCTATGTCAGCCTTGTTGATGTAGGGCTATAGTTCAACTGAGTTTAGGTGAATATCGATGATGCGAGGCAAACCTCAGTGCTGAGTCTAAGCAAATCTCATGTGGTGGGGCAAACCTCCGCGAGAACGCCGATTCTATGGAGGGGGTGTATGTAACAACTCATCTTGAGATGAGACATCCCATATCAGCAAAACACAAAAGAGATTTTGGGTATATAAGTAAAAGACTGGTCTATATACTGTGAGGCACCTTTTAGGGTGAGCCCAAAAGGATAAATCTGTGATGGGCCACGCCCAAGAGCGGACAATACTTCACATTATTGGGCCAGGTCGTTATAAGTACCTTTAGAGGTTGTGGTTTTATGGGAGATAATTTGACCTATGAGGAGGTCCCGGTGGAGATAGCAAGTGAAAAGGTTAAGGAACAAAGATGTAGCATCCGTCAAGATCCTTTGGAGGAATCAACAAGTTAAAAGTGTCACATGGGAAGCTGAGGTGGATATGAGAAAGTGATACCCATACCTCTTACACTCTACTCAAACCGAAGGTAATAACTTCAGTCCTATCTATGATTTTAAGTCTTAACTTTCAGCCCTCATGTCATTTTGCATGCATTCATATTCATGGTAATAAGTTTATGGTATTTTTAACATTCATGTTGGGACTTTTTGAAAATGATGTTTAAGTGCATTTGTTGCATTCATGTTAGGGTGAAATCCTCATAATTATTTCTCATACGCATGTTTCTTTGACATTCGGGGACAAAAGGTTCCTAAAGGGGAGATATTAAAATGCCCCTCATGTGCTTCGGAATTTCCCATAATCATAATTTTTATATATCTCAAAATTCATACATGATTTCAAAAATCCAACTTTATATTCTTGATCAGGGGTCAAAATCGAGTGGGGGATGGGTATAACCCGAATTTGAGAAGATCCGTAACAAAAAATAATTTTCACTAATTTTACGATTTCTAATGTCTATCCATGCCCAGGCCGCGATGCGCCTGGGACGCGAACTAGTGAAAATTGTGATCTGCTGTGACATGGACCAGTGTAAAATTTTCTCCATTTTTCTTATTTTGTCCAAGGGCATTGGATTCATACCCAATGCCTATTTAACGTGAAATCTATCATACTTAGCCATATTTCAACTCTATATCTCTCAAAAACCCTCTCTAAAACCTCTCCAAGACTTCATCAAATCTCTCATTCAAATCCAAGAATTTCAAGCTCAATTTTAGAACTCAAGAACCCATCTCAAGCTTCAACCCCAACCTAATCTCAAGAAGGATCCAAGTTCGAAGTATGTGGGTCTTCATCCATGGGTCCTTTCACCCATGGAGCCCAACCTTCTTTAATGAAAATTGCATAATTTCAAGTTTTATTACCTATAGGCATCTTTTATTATGAAATATAAACATAAATTATGTTGGAGATTTACCAACTATTGATTGATTATGCATGAATATCTATTTCAAGCTTATTCCATGAATTTATTATGTCTATTGAGACCATGCATGATTTGAGTTTTGAAAGTTATGAACTATGATGAACTTTTGAGATGGATTTCATGATACTCAAACAAAGAATTTTATTACAATATTGGTGGGTTAATTTTGCATTAATTTTACTCATCTTGTTTTACTCTTGAATTGCATGATTTTGAATAAGTATCATGAACTCACCATGTGTTCAATTAAATTACTTGACAAGAATTCTCAAGTTGTTTACATGATTTACAAGTAAAGTGATTTCATGATGATTAAGGGATTTCAAGCATGTATTGATTTCATGAAAAGTATCCATGATGTTGCAAGTAACAAGCTGAGCCCTATTTCAAGATTTTACCCTCTAGTGAGTCATTCATGTCAAGTTGAGAGATCAAGCATGATTATTATGTTACCCTCATGTTCAAGTTAAGCTTACTAGTAGACGTCAAGCACATGATAGAGATACTCATGTCATGTCATCATGTCTCTTATAAGTATTCATGTTATTATTAAAGTTATGACTATTTCAAGTATTCTATGGGATTAGATTTAGAACCGATTGAGGCTTAAGATGGGGGCTCGACTCAAGTGGTCCTTATATAAAGTATTTAGTCTCTAAACAATGTACCACCATAGGATTATATATTCTCTCTTATGGCTTTCTAGTGGATCTATCTAGTTATACCACACCTTGTTAAGGGGGTGACATACCTCGATCACCTTGATAAGGGGGTGACATACCTCGATCACCTTGATGAGGGGGTGACATTCCTCGGATTGTTCATTTTATGGTTTACTATAGAAAGTAGACCACACCTTGTCGAGGGGGTGACATACCTCGATCCCCTTGATAAGGGGGTGACATGCCTCGATCACCTTGATGAGGGGGTGACATTCCTCGGATTGTTCATTTTATGGTTTACTATAGAAAGTAGACCACACCTTGTCGAGGGGGTGACATACCTCGATCACCTTACCAAAGGGGTATCATGCCTTGAATTCCAATAATAGCTCTCTTTGTCTGTGTCAGTTAAGGCCTTCTCCCATATATGTAATATATATTATGCAAGATAAATATTTTACATGCATGTGTTATTAGAAACATTGAACATACATGTCATATTGAGATTATATCTATTGCCTATATGTATGCATTTCGAATATGATAACTTATATCCTTGTTGCATTGCATCCCACATACTTTGTACATTCAAACGTAATAATGCATACTTTATGCCTACATGATATCACCATATAGAAACCGGAGCCACTTTTGACCATCCTCCTCCACGTGGCTAGTTCGGTTCTTGGAAAAAGGTTTTGTGAGTCCTCAATTTTGAGGACAGTATCTACTTATTTCATGTTATATTGAGACTCATTCTTATGTTGAATACTTATTATTATGAGGGTGAGCCCGGGGAGTGTCTTGGCCCCTCCCAAAAGGATAAATCTGTGATGGGCCACGCCCAAGAGCGGACAATACTTCACATTATTGGGCCAGGTCGTTATAAGTACCTGCCCCATTCTAAAGTAAAGGTGTTGTTAGATATTATGTTTGTATATGTTATTAGCTTGATTGTTTACGCTTTTATGTTTATCAAAGACTTCCCTTAGCCCTATTTTCTCCTTTATTTGATTTGACTCTTATATTATTTAATTTTGTTTGCGCAACCAAGGATGTGTGCATGTTATAATCAAGAGGCTTGTTTGGGTTGTCTTTGGACTTCTCATTCGTTGTGTCATGTCTAGGCCCTAGGCTTGGGCCGTGGCATATATCAAATTGATAATGGATAATTATTGTTCGACAAAGGGAGTAATTTGGATACAAGAAACTTTAAAATCATCTCCAATCATATACTAAATATGATATTCATTATTTAATAGCAATGCGGAAAATAAAATATACAACCAAAAATATGTAGTAGCATCTGAGTCCATAAAATTCACTGTGCATCCGGAATTTAATCCCATCATTGTACTCCAGGTGTGTGGATTATTTCCTACTAGGATACAACATATGAACAATTAGAGAGTAGTGGTACCTCAAACTCTGGTAATATTTAGTGAACTTAAAGAACCAGCAATGGATTCACACAGACTCGAATCTTTATTTTGTAAGAAAATATATGCAGAAGAAAAAAATAATCTTGTGTCTGAAAAATGCAGAAATGGTCTATATTTATAGCCAGCATTGGGCATGAGCTCACATGTTTAGAATAGTCTCATTGTACAGAATAGCCATGGTGACCTTTGGAAAGGAAGTTATTTGTTCAAAGGAATAGTTTTACGCGCGAATTTCAAAAGGTAGTTAAACTAACTAATTTCACATATTTAGTTAATAACTAATTTGTAAATTAATTTAATTAAGAAATTTATAAATTAAATAATTAATTAATAATTTATAAATTTCTTAATTAAATTAATTTACAAATTAGTTATTAACTAAATATGTGAAATTAGTTAGTTTAACTACCTTTTGAAATTCGCGCGTAAAACTATTCCTTTGAACAAATAACTTCCTTTCCAAAGGTCACCATGGCTATTCTGTACAATGAGACTATTCTAAACATGTGAGCTCATGCCCAATGCTGGCTATAAATATAGACCATTTCTGCATTTTTCAGACACAAGAAAAAATATCAGAAAAGAAAAATTTTGAGATTGGTTAAATATATTTTGTCCAAAAAATCAGTCAATCACATCATTTGCCAAAGCCAAGCTGAGCGAACGACGACGACGACGGCGAGGGGGTCCCCTCTACTTGACTCTTTAAGAGTTAGAGGAAGTGTTTCCTAATATAAAGACAAAAGTTTTCCTCTATTTTATCAATGAGGGAGAAATGACTCTCCATTCCTCTTTACTTGGTTACCCCCATATTTTTCTTATTCTTTCAACTTTCATTTCCCAATTTATACTTACTACTTAAACCAAACAATCCCCCAATATAAATGGGGAATGACTGTTGTTTAAAACATATTCATGAAAAACATGTGTCATCCATAAATAGGAATTAATTGCATCAGGATAAGTACATTTCTCTTTGACCTTTTCATAGTGAACATACATTAGATGTACTCGATCAATCAGTAGATGTGATATCTCTAAACCGACGATTTTTATTGTATGCTTAGACAACATAAGTCACACAACTAACTCTTTAATTGGGTTTGGTTCTTATTGTTTTGTTCGTTTCAACCATGAACACTTCTTGGCTCATCATTGTATAGAGACCTGACCTTACCGGATTCTCTTTGAAGTGGCTTGTATTTCACACTTACATAGGTGATTTCCAAATGTGTTATACCATTGATACACTATTTGATATATGATGTATCAAATATAGAAATCATTAAAATTTCATATTACCTTATCCTTGTTACTGAACATTATCTCATCATGAGAGTGGACCTTATCATAGTTTTTACAATATTCAATCATCATCAATGACTTTCTTTAATCTCCTTGAACTTAGACCTTGGGATCTCCACTCTTTTAGTAGAGTTACCGCCATGATGACTTTTCCTTGGCCACAATCCTATTCTCTTTTATGATCTCTCAACTCCCTCTCTAGTCAGAACTTTTGTAAGTAGAACTGCCGCATTATCCTTTGACTTTACATAGTCAATTGTGATAATTCCACTAGAGAGCAGTTGACTAACGGTATTGTGTCTTCGTTGTATGTGATGATACTTACCATTATACATAAGACTCCCAACTCTTCCTATTGCCGCTTGACTATCAAAATGTAAGCATATAGGAGTCATTGGTTCGGGCCAAAATGGAATATGTTCTATGAAATTTCAGAGTCATTCAGCTTCTTCACTAGTCTTGTCTAAAGCTATGAACTCAACCTCTATTGTAGACTGATCTATACATGTTGTTTGGATGATTTCCATGATATTTCTCCTCCACCAATGGTAAAGATATATCCACTTGTGGACTTAGTATCAATTGACCTAGTAATCCATTGTGCATTACTATATCCTTCAACAACTACTGGATACCTAGTATAATGCAAAGCAAAATTATGAGTGTGCCCTAGATATCTCAAAACTTGTTTCATTGCCATTCAATGTTTTTTATTGGGATTACTCATGCATCGACTTAATTTACTTAGAGTACAAGCTATGTCTGGCTCATACAATTCGTGATGTACAGCAAACTTTCCAACACTCTGACATAATTCAATTGAGACGAATTTTATCTTTATTATTAGCCAGATCAAGGTTCAAATCAATTGGGATTTTTGCACTTTTATAGTTTAAGTACTTGAATTTTTCTTGTACCATTCCTATATAATGAGATTGAGACAATGCTAAACCCTAAAGGGTTTTGTGAATCTTAATTCCTAATATCTAGTCAACAACTCCTAGGACATTCATATCAAACTTACTAGCAAGCATATGTTTAGTAGCATTTATGTTTGCAATGTCGTTACTTATTATTAACATATCATTCACATATAAGCAAATAATGATAACTTTATTTGGAGTGTTCTTAATATAAACACATTTATCACACTCATTAATTTTGAAATAATTTGACAATATTGTCTGGTCAAATTTTGCATGTCATTGTTTGGGTTCTTATTTTAGTCCATACAATGACTTAACAAGTTTGCACATCTTCTTTTCATTTTCAGGAACTATGAACCCTTCTGGTTGTTCCATATAGATTTCTTCCTCCAAATTTTCATTTAAGAAGGTTGTTTTAACATTTATTTGATGAATTTCTAGATCGTATACGGCTAACGTCATTGACATTTGAATTGATGTAATTCTAGTTACTAGTGAGAACGTATCTAATTAATCAAGACCTTTATATTGTCTAAATCCTTTAACAATGAGCCTCTCTTTATATTTATCAATAGTGCCATCAACTTTTATTTTTCTATAAAAAAATTCATTTGGACTCTAAGGGTTTATTTTCGGGAGGAAGATCAACCAATTCTCACATATGATTATCCATTACAGATTCAAGCTTACTATTGACTGTCTCATTCCAATATTGTGATTCTAAAGAAGTCATAGCTTCTCTGAAGGTTCGAGGCTTATTTTCTAACAAAAATGTTACAAAACCATATCTAAAGAGAGTAAAGGTCCTTTGACGTTTGCTACGCCTTGGAGTTTCCTCATTCTTATCATTCTCCTTTGTTTATTCTCGAGGTCATTTAGTTCCTTCATTAGATAATTCATATTCTTTCTTATACTAGTATATTGTTTCAAAGAATTCAGCATTATCTGATTCAATTATTGTATTAATATGAATGTTGGGATTTTCTAATCTATGCACCAGAAATTGATATGTTTTATTGTTCATAGTATATCCTATGAATATACAATCAACCATCTTGGATCCTAGTTTTGTCCTTTTAGGTTTAGAAATCTGGACCTTAGCCAAACACCCCAACACTTTCAAGTATTCAAGGTTAGGCTTTCTTCCTTTCTATTTTTCATAAGGAATAAATTGTGTTTTACTATGGAGAACTCGATTAAGTATTTGAATAGTCGTAAGGACAACTTTCCCCCACAAGTTCTGGGGTGAACCAGAACTAATTAACATGGCATTCACCATCTCCACAAGTGTACTATTCTTTCTTTCCCCAATTCTATTGGTTTGTGGTGAGTAAAGGGCTGTTTTTTTATAAATGATGTCATATTTCAAACATATTTTCTTGAAAGGAGATTCATATTCGTCACCCTTATCACACCTTATCATTTTAATCATTTTGTTCAATTATATTTCAACTTCACTTTTGTATTGTTTGAATGCTTCAATTGCCTCATCTTTGCTACTAAGTAAATAAACATAGCGGTATCTCATACAATAATCAATAAATATTATGAAATATTTCTTTTCACTGCGAGATGATATTGATTTCATATGTCACAAATATTTGTGTGAATTAAGTCCAAGGGATTTGAATTCCTTTCAACAGACTTATAAGGATGCTTAACATACTTAGATTCCACACATACTTGACATTTTGGCTGTTTGTTTTCAAACTTTGGCAATAGATTTAAATTACTCTTTTTTCACAAGGTTTTATAATTGACATATCCTAAATGTGAATTTCATAAATCATTTGACTCAAGTAAATAAGAAGAAGCCTGAACTTTATTACTTTCAATGACCATTATTTTCAGCTTGAAAAGGTCCTCAATAAGGTAGTATTTTCCTATATACATCTCATTTTTGCTTATTACAGCTTTATCTGAAAAAGAACACATTTGAATCCATTCTTGACTAAGAGACTAGCAAAAATTAAGTTCTTCCTCATTTTTGGAACATGACAAACTCTATTTAGAATCACCACATTGTTGGATGTCATCTTTAAACATACTTTGCCATAACCTTCAACTTTTGTTGTGGAAGGATTTTTCATATAAATGGTCTCATCAGGTACAATAGGGGCATATGTTGCAAAGGCTTCTTTAACTGCACAAATATGTGAAGTGGCTCCAAAATCAAGCCACCACTCCTTGGGATTTTCTACCAAGTTGCATTGAGTCAACAGGCACATATGTTCTCCAATTCTTCATTCTTCTCAATCATATTTGCTTGATTCTTTTCTTTTTGCTTCTTTGAAGAGAAGCAATCAACAACTTTATGCTCAACCTTCCCATAGTTATGACAATTACCTTTGAGCCTCTTTTTAGGCGGATTGCCTTTTGGCCCATATGGCTTCTTTCTCTTTTTAATATTTGATCCTTCCTCATACTACTAGAAAATAGGTCTTTAACGAGGGGAAATTCAGTTGTCAAAAGTATAAATCCAAGCGTAATTAGTCAATAACAGTCGGTAAAACTCTCGTTGTCACTGGTTGTTAAAAGCTCTGTCGTTAAAAGTTAACGACCATATTAAATCCGATTGTTAGAAAGCCTTTAATGACGACCAAAATTTTATTTTTATACCTCTTTTCAGCCACCAGATTTTTCTTTCACTAATTAATATTCTAGTTATTAAAAGAAAAAAGGCAAGCCCAATGCACTTCCGGGGAAGGGCCCGACTACAAAGATCTATTGTATGTAGTCTTATCTTGCATTTTTGCTAGAGGATACTACCAAGGTTTAAACCCGTGTCTTTCTAGTCACATGGCAACAACTTTACCCACAATAAAATATAAAATTTGTTTCTGCGCTCACAAACAAATAAAAAGAATGTTGAGCTCTCTAATTCTAGATATAAAGTTTTTTATTTTGTATTTTGCACCTTAAATTATTGACTTTTTGCACATTGCTTCATGGACAAAACCCCCAACTTCTTTTAGTTTCACCTTTTATACTAATGGTAATTCACCTAATATAAATAATTCAATATCATTAAAAAAAATTGAGATACAAGTTAATTATATCATCTTAAATTTTAAATAATAAAAAAATTATGATTTCTTAATTAATTAGTAGTTGATTATATGTCATGTAAAATTTTTAAAATTTTTGGTTTATAAAATTTTATTTTATACTTTTCTAACTCAAACGAATGATTTTTCTTTGTATACATATGTTAGTTTCACAACCAATAATGAAAAAAAAAAAGTCGACACAATATATATTTTTTTATTACAAGAAACATTATTACTGAATATTGATTCTTAAATCTATTGATCGAGGTAATTTGCAAGTGGAGAAACATCTATTCTCTTGAGAAAATTACTTACTGCCAAATTTATATAACTTTTCTACCTTAAATTAATCTAACAAGCTCATAATTAATATTTTATATTATTATATCTACTTTTAACAAATTTATATAACTTTTCTACCTCAAATTAATCTCATAAGCTCATAATTTTATATTTAGCATTATTACTTCTATTTTTAATATTTTGTTTCATTACAATTTTTTGTTTTGACCTACTTCATCTTGCATCTTTAAAAAGGTCAAATAAAGATGAATAAATTGTCTCTCAAAATAAAAATATATATATAAACAATATCAAGAAAATATTTAAGTTTAAAATATTGTGCCAAAAAGATTGTAACTAAATGTTTATATAATATTTCAAAATTTTATATAATTGACTATAATAAGAATAATGGATAGAGTTATTAAAATATAATACATTAATATTTTTTTCTTTTTATTAAATTTTTTTATGAAATAATCAAAATTATAAAAGATAGAGGATTCTTATCAGAATGATTAACAAAATGTCACTTATTATACTTATAACATGATTTGGTGTGATCTCTTTGCACTCATATTAATTAAAATATTTTTTTACACTAACTAATATATTTTAATGACGGGATGTTATTTTTTTAACGATCAAATGTATTCCCTTATTAATGTTTGATTAAAATTTATCTTTAACAACTGGATAAAACTTTGGTCACTATAAGTGTATTTATAACGACCGGCAAAAAAAATTGATCACTATAAATTGTATTTATAACAACCAAAAAGAAAATTTAGTCACTATAAATATATTTATAATGACCAGAAAACAAATTGGTCATTATAAGTGTATTTATAACGACCGCATTCATTTTTCTTCGTTATGAAATGATCGTTAAAAGTTTTTTTCTTGTAGTGTCAATAATATTTGCCCCTTCTATTGTTAAATTTGTTAGTAACCTTTTTTTCTGCCGCTTTGTTGTCCTCTTCAATTCTCAAGCGTATTATGAGATCTTCAACAGACATCTCCTTACGTTTACGCTATAAGTAGCTCTTGAAGTCTTTTCAAAATGGGGGTAACTTTTCAATGATGGCTGTCACTTGAAAAACATCATTCACAACCAATCCTACATTAAAGATTATGTGAATATTAAGAAAATATTTAATAAGTTCAAACCAAGTATTAGTTAAAATTATACCTTTTGCAAGGAGATCATGTATTATAACTTGCAACTCCTGAACTTGGGTAACAAGTTTACTGTCTACCATCTTGTAGTCCAGGAACTTTGCCACAATAAATTATTTCATTCCGGCATCTTTAATTTTATACTTTTTCCAATTCATCCCAGAGTTCCTTGGAAGTCTTCATGTTACTATACATACTGTACAAATCATTTTTCAACCCACTCAGAATGTAGTTCCTACATAGAAAATCTGAGTATCACCAAGCTTTAATCACTAAGAATCGTTCATCATCTGGAGTTCCTTCAGCCAGTACCGGAACATTCTCATTAATGTATCTCTATAGACTTAGGGTAGTCAAGTAGAAAAACATCTTCAGCTGTCACCTTTTGAAATCAACACCAGTAAATTTTGCAGGTTTTTTTGTTGGTGGAATCGTAGGGGCAACACTTGAACGACTTGAATGTAACACCTGATAAAATTACCAAAATACCCTTAGAATAGAGATGTGCGTGTAATGCATCTTTCCATGCTCCATTTGTGAATCCCAAATTGGATATGCAATAAGCATGGAAAATTGAGTGAAAAATGATCTCGTGCAGAATTTAGAGTCATTGGATCAAAAAATATTTTTCGATCCAAAATGATTTCCAGTGTTGATGCACGCCCATGGTGCGATGGGATTGGGACGCGGACCAACACCTATATTTTTTCTAAATTTTTTCGTCGGGAATTGAAAACTCATTCAAAAAAAATTCAGAAAAAAATGTATGGGTCCGCGCCTGTCCGCGTCGCGGACTAGGCATTTTTTGGGTGAAAGTTTTTCTTTTATTTTGAGGGGCATTCAGGTTAATTTTCAACCCCTCCTAAACTCAAAACATGATCAAATTAGGTCATTTTGATGCGTCAATAGGGTCTAAAACCCTATTCTAAGGCCTTTCTAATTCATTGAAAAGTTAGGGCTTGAGAGAGAAGAAAGAAGAACGTAAGATTGAAGAGTTCAAGAGGATTCGTGAGAGCTTGATTGTTGATAGCTTCATCCTAGATATGTAAGGCTAAATTAAAAGCATGAGATTCTCTCATATGCCCCATAGATGGTCGTGAGAGCTTGATTGTTGATAGCTTCATCCCAGGTTTGTAAGGCTAAACTAAAACCATGAGATTGTTCTCTCATGTGCCCCATAGATGGCCTTAGAAGAGAGTTGAAAGTTCATGAGTCTACATACATGATTCTTGATTATTTTCTTAAAAAATTATGTTAATTACATTTTCTTACGTCGATAATCATCATAAACCTATCTTTCCTTAATTGAATATTTTTATGAGATATTGCATAAAACTTATATGTTGATTATTGAAAACATGCATGAATGAAGATAAGGATTGAGTCTAGAGCCTTCATTGAGAATGTTGATAGAGATTGTGATTGTGAATGTGATAATGATGATAGATTGATAGTATTTGATGGTCCATGAGTCTTCCCAAATGAACTCTAATGATTTGTCTATTCAATTGTTCCCTAATGATTGTTCTCATGATTGAGAGTTGAGTTGATATTATGATTGGAGTCTCCATGAGATTGATTGCAAGATGAGAGCTTCTACGAGGTTGATTTGAGATGAGTTGATTGAGATAGTTTGATTGGATGGATTATTTTATGAGCATTGAGTCATATGAAGAGTATCGAGCACTGAAAGAGTAAGAGTTAATCCAACTCGCACTTGTCAAACTACGTAGCCAAGTGTAGGTGAGGATTAGAACTATCACATCACATTATGTTGAGGTTCCCTCTTATTAGAAGTCCCTGAAATCATAGAGGACTTGTAGATTGTTGTCTTCATTTTGGACTTGTCCATTATGATTTCGATTTGTTCTCTAACTAGCAAGTATGGAACGGCTGTGGCAACATCATAGAGTGTTGTCTTTATTTGGACTTGTCCATATAGTTTTGATTTGTTCCTTACCTAACAAGTATAAAATAGTTATGGCAACATCAGCAATATTGTTGTACAATCACTGGCTTATAAGTGATTATTCTCGGATAAGAGAAACTCCCAGAAAGTTCCAAAATTGAGTACTCTAAGTTGAGATGAAATGACATGAGATGAGATGAGTCCCTCTAAGATGAGTCTAATTTTGATTGATGAGGTTTGATAGGTTGATGGGTCAGTTGTCTACACTTTAATCTTGCTTTAGATAAACATTTGACATGTTGATTGTTATTATCCGTGATGTTGATTGATGTTTTGTATTACTCTACCTATTTTGATTTCATTCAGCTATTTTACATACCGTACATTCAACGTACTAAAGCTATTCGACACTGCATCATTTTATAATGCAGATACAAGCGATAGAGACCATCAGTAGATACATCATTGAGGATCTAGGGCGTTCAGCAGATTGGTGAGCCTCCCCTACTTCGGAGGATTCATTATGTTATTTTCATCTTATTTTAGAGTTAGATATTTATTAGCTTTATTTTTATTGAGTTAGCCATGGGTCTGTCATTGGCACCACCTAATAGTGATAGAGGCTTCATAGACTAGAGTCGAATGTTGATTGTTAAGATAGTGAGCTAGTTCTTCCTACTAGTCTTTCATATATATTATTATTTGAGATTAGATAGATGTGCCTACTTACTATTCCTTATGTCTTTCATTGATTAGTAGATTGTATGAACGAATGAATGTGATGAGGTCAAGTGGTTCACCTAGGGACTAGCGATAGTCTCTAGATGCCAGCCACGTCTTGGGTCCCCTCCAGGGGCGTGACATTGAAGATGCAGTAGATGGTACTGTAGCATTCGTCGTTCCAATATTCATTTCATTTGAATTAGTCATTTTTCTGTCATGAACAAACAAAAAACTTAGTATGTAAAATAATAACAATTATAGATTCTTTTATCAGCAAAATGAATTTGAATGATAAAGTTCTTATGACTTCAGATCAATTTCAAACTCAACCGAAGTTGAAGCACAGAAGGCTTTAATCTCCCAAATCAGAAGTCAAAAGATGAAAATAGAAAAAAAAAATTAAATTTCTTAAACTTGTTATTCTTGTATTTAATAGTAGTGCAAAAAATAGAATATACAACCAAAAATATATAGCAGTCTTTGAGTCCACAGAATTAATTGTATGCCCTTAAGGAATTTAATCCCCTCACTATACCTGAGGTATGTAGATTATTTCCTCCCAAGATAAAATAGATTAACAATTATAGAGTAGTGATACCTCAAACTCCTAGTAATTTTCAGCGAACTCAAAAAACCAGTAGTGGATTCACACAGAATTGGATCTTTATTTTGTAAGAAAATATATGCAGAAGAAGAAATTTTTTTTTCATAGTCAGCATTAGGCGCGAGTTCACCCGCTCAGAACAGTCTCATCTGTTCAAAACAGGCATGTTGACCTTTGGGAAGGAAGGTATCTGTTCAAAGGAATAGTTTTATATGCAAATTTTAAAAGGTAGTTAAACTAACTGACTTCATGCATTTAATTAATAACTAATCCATAAATTAATTTAATTGATAAATAATTTAGGAATTCTGCTTATGGGTGTTTGAAACGAGGGTTCCCAGGAAACAGTCTCTCTACTTTTATGAGCTAGTGATAAGGTCTGCGTACATTCTACCCTCCCCAGACCCCACTTGTGGGATTTCGCTGGGTATGTTGTTGTTGTTGTTGTTGTTTGTTGATTAATAATTTATGAATTAAATAATTAATTAATAATTCACAAAAGAAAATATCAAAAAGAAAAAATTTGAGATTGGTTAAATAAATTTTGTCCAAAAAATTACATCATTTGCTATAGCCGTAGCTGAAACCAAGCCGAGTCGAGCGACAATGACCACGACGGGAGGGAGTCCCCTCTACTTGACTCTTTAAGAGTTAGAGGAAGTGTTTCTTAATATAAGAAAAAAACGTTTCCTCTATTTTACTAATGAGAGAAAAATGACTCTTCATTTTTCTTTACTTGGTTACCCTCACATTTTCCTTATTCTTTCAACCTTTATTTCCCAATTCACACTTACTGCTTAAACCTAACAAACCATTGCATCAAATTCTCTTTTATTATAATATTTGATATTTTGGTACTCCCACACAACATCATTTCTTGCATTAACAATATTCATCAATGCTACTACTATTCATCAATATTTTATTATTACTTTTTGTTATATAACACTTTTAATTTATCATATTAGAAATTATAATTTTTAAATTTAGGTCCATTCTATACCTAATTATTTTTTATGTAATATCATTATAATTTAATTTTACATCTTGACTTTGGTATATAATTTTTGTATATATATTATTTTTATATAGAATTATAAGTTGTAGTTTTATAGAACAAATATAACCATCATAAAAATAAAAAGTGAATATAAAAAATAAAATTTAAACAATGAATATATATATATATATATAATATTAAGTGAACAGCATAAGGGACCAACACAGCATAAATGAATGATACTAAAAGAAATTTAAGTTGTACGGTACCAACACAGCATAAATGAATGGTACTAAAAGTAATTTAAGTTGTACTATTTTATTCTTTTCATAAAGCAATTTAAGTTGTACTATTTTATTTTTTCCAACAAGCAATTTAAGTTGTACTATTTTATTTTTTCCAACAAGCAATTTAAGTTGTACTATTTTATATATCCAATCAATATTTTCTAAAGTTTTTTCATATTGATTTTTAAAATTTATAGTGGTTTGACTTTTTTCAACAATTTCAATAGTTAATAAGGTTAACTTTTTTTTTTACTACTTCAATGTATAGAAATATAGATCCAAATTGTGAGATGGCTTGGTGAAATATAGTTTTTATTATTTATAGTGTGTTTAACATTATTTATCTTTGAGAGAAAATTATTAATATTTTAATATTATTTAAGATTCTTGCAATTGAAATTCATGTGAAATTATTGCAGGAGATCATTAATATCAAAGTATTGTTAGCTCCACTTCTATATAAGTGAATTGCATCTAAACATCAAATATGATGGGTATGTACTTGAACATGAGACATGACCCTTCTAGCTTACCAACACAACATAAATGAATGATACTAAAAGCAATTTAAGTTGTACGGTGCCAACACAACATAAATGAATGGTACCAAAAGCTATTTAAGTTGTACTATTTTATTCTTTTCATAAAGCAATTTAAGTTGTACTATTTTATTTTTTCCAGAAAGCAATTTAAGTTTTACTATTTTATATGTCCAATCAATATTTTTTAAAGTTTTTTTCATATTGTTTTTTAAAATTTATAGTGGTTTGACTTTTTTCGACAATTTCAATATAATAAGGTTAACTTTTTTTTTTTTTTTACTACTTCAATGTATAGCAATATAGATTCAAATTGTGAGATGGCTTGTTGAAATATAATTTTTATTATTTGTAGTGTGTTTTAACCTTATTTATCTTTAAGAGAAAATTATTGATATTTTAATATTCTTTAAGATTCTTGCAACTAAAATTCATGTGAAATTATTGCAGGAGATCATTAATATGAAAGTATTGTTAGCTCCACTTCTATATAGGTGAATTGCATCTAAACCTCAAATATGGTAGGTATGTACTTGAGCATGAGACATGACCCCTCTAGCTTATTTATAAGCCAAAAAGAGAGGATGAATAGATTAATAGTACCGGACTCAATGCAAGTTGAACTACATATTTGGCTGATTTGGAAATGACTAATTGGACCAAATTCAATGTAAGTTATATTATGTATTGGCTCACTTTATAAATTACATTATTTATTTTCATTTATGCTTCTTTCTCTACATATTTTACTTGTTAGTACAAATTTATTTCACTAAATATAGTAAACTATTTAAATTGTAATGGTATTGCATAAACATAATTTTAAAACTAAGCAAGTTGGGCCTGTGCTTTGCATGACCAATCTAATATATATATATATATATATATATATATATATATATATATATATATATATATATATATATA
>DF357589.1:57678-77485 GCA_000787875.1 Solanum virginianum
AAACACACACACATACTAGGTTGTAATGGCCCGTGCTCCAACGTTGAAATGCACATACAGAGTCACATATGAGCAAGCTAAATGTATACATATAAGCATAAAATGGATAGATTAACAAACCTAGAAAATCATTTATAAGAAAATTTCCAAAAAATTAAAAAGAAAAGAAAAGTGAGGTTATAAGTAGTAACAACTGTTTAAGAAATTTTATAGGCAGGGGCAAATATGAAGTGAATTTACAAAAAGAAATCATAGTTGCAAGATGTAACACCTCACACATTACATGTATTAGTCCTATGCACGTTAAACATGATATGGCTTGGTCAAATTTGCGCCTATTTTTAAAAGTGCTTGAATCTCAAATTAGAGGAAAATATGTACGTCTAACGCTTAAGAGGGTCGAGTATATACAAGTTTTAAGTCAAATCGAGGAGATCGCGGTCTTAAATGAAGTGAGAAGTGAGGTGCTTGTAGGACTTAGGAAGCTAGCAGGTGAGTCACCTACTTGCTTAGCTTAAATTTGCTAGCTAGACGGAGACGAGCCCCAATCTGTCCAAGTCCGATTATGAATAAAGTATGTGTTAAGGGTGTAACTTTAACCATATTTTAGCATCATAAATGTACTATGTTTTCAGCCTAAGAAGAATAGAAAAAGGACCCAAACCCATTACAATTCATTTGATGATTTAGGCCCAACTAACTAAAGAGAAAGGGGAAAAATGGGCAGCAAAGGCTCATCAATTTGCAACCCATTGAGGCCCAAGTGAAAGGGGCAAAATGGTACATTACTGACTTGATAAAATAACGCTAAATATTCAAGAGAAAGTTGACCAAAATTGTTTCTTTAAAAGAGCTTACAAGCAGTACCTTTAAGCCACTTCAACTTGTAAAAAAAAAAATCAGATTTTCTTAAAGCTTTCTCTCTACACTTCTTAACCTTGTAAAGCAGCCATAAGGAGACTTTTAGGGTTCTTGGAGAAGCCCTACATCTTGAAGGTAATGTTAAGTAAGTTTACTTATGCGTTTAGTATGGTTTTATTATGAAAAAGAAGAGACTATGTTGGTTAGGCATATGCTGAAACTTTTGGACAGCATATGTTCCAAGGGTTGTTGTATACTTTTATTGTTTATTTGGGAGCTTTTCTCTTCTTGGTGGGCTTGATTATGAAAGAAGGTTGTTTTTCTTAACTTGTTTTAGTTCTGTAATGATGTATAAAGGTCGCTTCACTATTTGGTTATACGTAAACAACCGAGGTTTAACGTGTTATCCTAAATGTGTAGTTTGTAGAAATTGTGGGCTGATTGATTGAGGACTATGGTCTCACGTCCTCCACCTATTTTGAGGACTATTTTTAAACTATTTTAGGATTGTTTTTATGTATAAATATTGTGGGAACAGTTTGGTTGAAGTTGGTAAAGGTTTGAAATTGTTGACGTCGTAATGTAGCAAAGGGACGTAATGTTATGCTGCCTACTTGTATGTTGTGTATAATTGTTACATGCTGTGCCTTGTGAGCTGTTGTAAGACTGTTAAGAGTATAAAAAAGATGTATATGACATGTACATAAGAATGGTTATTAGAAAATACGATTATAAGTGAAAAGGTTAAAGGAATGCCTTTGGGTCACTAATTATAAGCTTGTTGCCCGGGTGTTAGTTTTTATGATATTGGCCTGCCAAGAAGTGTTTCTTTGCTGCTAATATTAGTCTTATTGCCTAATATATTGTAGAAAAACATTTTGGGAAAAAAGTGGTCACTCCGAGATAATAATGAGGTCATACAATGAGGTATGTAAGGCTACTGGATTTCGTATTACTTGGCATGAAATCTAGATTTTTCCTTGGCACATAAAGACACTTACCAACTCCGACACAACTATTAAGTGTGTCTCCACTCTTTCAGATGTTCATATATTCTCATACATAGTTACCTTCAAATCTGCATACATACGTGGATACCAAGTTACAAGGGTTCTTGTTGCTAAATAAAGTTCACAAGCTATTTCATCTCATACTCATTTCATTAATTGTGTAATGTACTCTTTTCATTATCATATTGTCTTGTATAGTTATCTACATGTCACATGCTACCTATACAGTCCTATAGCTCCAATAGTGTGACAACCAAAAGATTATCTCAAAGGTAATTGAAAGGTAAAGTATATTGCTTATAGATAGGAATTATGACCACCAAAAGAATCATCTCAAAAGTAATTGAAAGGTAAAGTATATTGCTTATTGGTGGGTGCTAACCCGAGGGCTGGAAGAATCACCTAGCCAGGGTCGATCCTATCATGGGGGTAGCCCAAGGGGCGAAAGGAAAAGCCTAGCCAGGGTCGATTTCGATATAGATTTACCACTGATCAGTTGGTCATTTGTACTACATGATGTGCATAAATTATACAGTGAAGGTAAAGTAATAAAAAGGACATAAAGTACATGATTCCACAGTATAACTAAAGGTGGTCTCTTATCCTTTCACCCGTGCATAGTTTCATTTGAGCTATTACTTTATATACAGTATTTCCCTCCTTACATATTCAGTACATTATCTCGTATTGCCGTCCCTTATGGGGGACCTGCATTTCATGCTACAGGTACAGGTGCTAGTAGTGAAGTGCATGGATACAGGTTGGTTCTCCTGAGCCTTATCTGCAACGGGTGTCAGTCTGCCTTAACGGGACTTTAGGCGTGACACAAGAGCTAATTCAAGTACATGTAAAGCTTAAAAAAACTACTAAAGGTTTAATACTATTCTATGCTCTATTTTCTACTAATATGTACGGGATACATGATAATCTATCTAATATTATGCTATCATGTTAATGTACCACTTAAAAAAGGAACAAAATTGCTGCTCAAACTCTTAACCAATCTTTGGACCTCACCGACAATACGGGTAAGCGAACTGTCCGCATATGCAACTTCCTTGATGTTGGAAAATATGCTGTAATTTGCCTGCAAAATTGTCCTTGACAAATGTAGCAATCGCTTGAATGGCCTCCACTCACAGGGACATTGAGAATCATCCAAGTCATATGGAGCATCAAGTTTCTCAGACAACTTCAGATCAATCATTAAAGATAAAAGTAATGGATCCCCCAAACAAAGTTCAGGAAAGATATAAACTGTAAAGCAAGGAAAACACCTTAAAGTGCTAGCGTGCTACCAATTCAAAAGGCAAGAAGTAATTGAGTGAAAGGAAAGATGCTACTTGAGTCTCCAGGAGATACTTCAAGGTATTACACACGTATGTCGAAACCATTGATTTCTCAGAAGCAGAAAAGGCACCAGATTCGGCAGTTACCAATGCTAGGCACGAATATGCAAGAAGCAGATTGTGAAATGGCTGAAATCAGGAGATATATCTGCAAGAAGTGTCGGTAACTGTTAGAATATTGAAAGTAATCTCCTTTTAGCTGCTGCTACATTCTTATTTTAAAACTTGAAAGATTTTGGGAAAGAGATGTAGAAGAAAGTGGGTTAACTACTCCAGTTATCATGACAAATAAGATGGTCGAAGTAAACGGTAGAGAAAAAATTCACTTTCCAATTGAAGCACGGCCGGATGTACCGTGAATCCAATAGAAACTGAAGTATTAGATCAGAAACAGCATGCATACATACATACATAACGCAGGAAAAGAAGAACAGGTGAGGACAATTTTCTGTAGATATCACACCCTACTTCTCCTCCAAGCATGTTGTCTTTGTTGTACCCAGGAATAAAGAAGAACCATGAACAAATTTCCTTTGGGTTTTTGTCAAATGCACCAGTACTATACATTGATATTTTGTCTAGAATGTAGGCTTGATCTTTACTTTGAGCTACCTTTTTGATTGAATTGGAACAATCAGAAAATAAATACATAACACCTAACAAATTTGAAGTCGAGGCCTATAATATGGAGTAAAACATATAAACTAAGGCTTTTCATCACCACTCCTGGTGGAGTAGTAACGAAGGAGATCAACCAACTTGGCTTAACCTCAATACCCTCCTGACATTAGGTAACAAAGCTTATCATCTTCATTGATTTCTTTGTCAGTAGTCTTCTCAGTTCAGTGATAAATAAGATAGCTAATGAATTCAGAGTTCTTCTTCACAAGGTGTTTGATTCTCCTTTCTTCCAAGTGCTCCAGCTGCACATTATTAACTAAAAATTAGGCACAACGATCTCTTAATTAGGCCTAGTGGATTTAAATACGACCATTCATTCAGGAAACATTACTGAAGTAAGTACTTTCGAGTTGCTCTTAGCACAAAGCCCTCCTTTCGACTTAGAATACTGATTCTAAATACATTAGCACTATTAACTCTTAAAAAAGCTCCTAAATAGTAATTTCCTTTGTATAGATCTTGAAAAGCTAATCATACATTCAACTTTTAAGTGAAAAAAAGGGATATTTAAAATAAAGAACAGGGAAACATATTATCACTCTTTTGGCAAGAAAGAATATGAGACTCCAGGAGAAACTCATTGATGAATGAACATCTATATGTTTGGCATGAAGTAGACATGGAGCAATGTAGATCATACCGTGGCTTATCATGAATCGCACGACAATCCCCTTTTCTTGTTCTAATCTATGTAGCTTTGCACCTATGCAACAACTGAATGTTGTCAAAGGAACAGAGTTGAACTGAAGAATCTAAAAAAGTCTTCAATAAGCTAAAACCCACAAATATATGTAGAATATGCATGGAGGAAGGAGCTGCAGGCTCGACAATAAATATAATAGAATATATATATGTATAAATAGAACAGACATGGACAAAATGCTTTCATATAAAGCACAAATGAGAACTCGAGATCCTTCACCTTCTTTAGTTCTCTTTGAGCTTTAAGGAAAGAAAAACGACAACGAATTTAGACCCAAGTCTTTCCTTCCGAAATCCACTCCTGAAGTCATGTAAAGTAAGTAATAGTAGAAAACCAAAATTATTTTTTGATAACAGGCGCAGTATAAAATGCATCTATAGTAACCATTAAATCAGACGAACTGCTTAGAGGAATATAACATAGACACAGTAAGATTAGAAGAAGATACAGTAGAAAAGGTTGCATGAACTTTTGACATCATAATTACTAATTTACTAAATTTAGAGGAAGATGGACCTAGAATGGAAGGAACATAACAGTAGACAAATTCCTGGCCTAAAACTAATAAAACAAAAAAACAATGAGGACACCCAGATCAAATTTCATCAACTAACTTGATTTCAAATTCAACCAAAAAATAAAGAACAATTTAATTTTCGATCACTTAATCATCTGTAAATGATAATGTAAAATAGAAATAATAAAACTTCCAAGGCCCAATCCATAAATTTATAGCACATGTTAAAGATTCAGAGCAAAGTAACGACACAAATAACCCATAGCAAAATGATTTAGGGTTTCAAATAAGAGAATAAATTGAAAAGGCAGAGTGTTTACAACAAATTTTAAAGTGATGGAAAATAAATTACAATCACAAATAAAATATGAAGAAACGTAATTTTATTCATAAGCAATGTGAGTAGAAATCTGTTACTCTCTTGATTCTTCTCTCATAAGATAGGCGTATTCGAAATCGTTGGGCCATTTTTTTGATGGCTTTTCAAGGAAATATAATTACTTTTATATGAGCATGAATTAGGGTCTAGGATTGAATAAACTCCAAGAAATCCCAACTGAAATAAGACTCATCTCGTAAAGTTCTACAAAATTTCAATATCTACACAAAGATTAAGAATTACAGCTACAAAAAGAAAAAACAATCACAGATATAGGAAAAAACAAAAATCTTAAGAAAAATCAAAGAAACAATGTGAAGCATTATTAGGAGTAGAATGAGGTGAAGAAAGAAAGTAGAAAGATCAAGCGGCACACATGGAAAACAACGTGTTCATTCTAGAGACCTTCACAAGACACGTAAGTTACATTGAAGTACTAAAAAGACAAAAATACTCTTAACTTTGGATAAAAAGACATGTTGAAACAAGTCTTTTCTAATATAGTAGAATATATAAGAGGGATAGGAATATAAAATGAATATTCTTTAATGTTGTAAAAGATAATGTGATGGATTAGAGTTAATTTCACTGCTTTTGTGGGTACACCATTTAAGTGTAAAAAATAGTGGTCAAGTTTAGAGATGCCCGAAGATGGTCTTTAAAAATTCTATCAAAATGTATAATTATGAGTTTAATATAATAAAAAATTAGTTAGGCATTTTTTATTGGGAAGAAGAGAAGTGTTTGATTGAATGATTCCATTATAAGACGCGCGATAGTGGGAGTCGATTGTGTTTTGATGTGGAGGCGTGCTTAGATAGCTTTGTTTTGCGCCTATAAATAGCACCGCAAGACAGGGTTAGTGTAACAGGTATAAAACCAATACTACTCTTTCCTTTTGTAATTATTAATTAATTAAAGAAAGGTATTGAGTGGAGTACGTAATATATATACAAAAAGAAGCATGTCATGGTTATTGAAGTTTGTAAAGGAAGGAAAACCATATTTGGCAGTGATATTGTTGCAATTTGGATATGCAGGATCAGCCATAATAGCTAAGTCTGCTCTAAATCATGGCATGAGCCATTTCACCTTTGCGGTCTATAGAAATGTCTTCGCCACTATTGTCTTCTCTCCTTTTGCCTTGCTCTTGGAAAGGTCAACTTGAATTCATTCACACACTCTCTTTTTTTCCGTTTAAATTTAATTTTTCACTTGGTATGTTTAAGTTCACAAAATTAAAGAATATTTTTGTATATTTTATTTATTTTTAATTTAAGACAATAATAAAATTCAAAAGTTTTTTTTACTTTTAAAAACTTTGAGCCAAATCAACATCGCACAAATAAATTGAGAATTTGAAATACATTTGAGCCACAAAGAAAAAAAATTGACATAAATAAACCAAATTTTTTGTTAGTAACTATAAAAAATTTTATTACTAGTAATTTAAAGTGACTATGAAGAGCAAGCTCAGATAAAAATTATATAAAAATATGTATAAAATTGTATAAATTTTGTACTATAAACTAGGATTAAAATTTTGTCCAAAACTATATAAACAAAGAGTATTTTTTATAAATATATAAAAGTTTGGGATATTTTTTTTTAAATTTTGAAAAATTCCAAAATACTAAGTTCTAGTCTTTTAGAACTTTAGAATTTGGGATATTTGACAAATCTATTAGTTAAATAATGACAAGTTATATGACCAAACAACTAATTTTCAATTTTTTGTCAAATAAGTATGTGGCGAAATGGTTAAAATGGAGGCCGAATTGTTGGATTGTCATGTTAGGGATGAGTGTAGGGCTAAGAAATTTGAAGACAAAATGAAAATTTCTAGTAAAATAAACTTTTCTTATAACCACTTATTATAAATTGAAATTAAATTTTCCACTTCTTTCATATTATAAAGTGGAAGAAAAAATTACATTAGCATATTTAACCTCTTTCATTTGAAAAAAATTATACTAAGCCTATTTTAGTTTCATCCCAAACTCACGAGTGAAAACGTTGGAGTATATTCATGCTTTGCAACTCTCTTTTTTACTTGGATGATGTAATTTACTTGTGCCTCTCCGATCTGGTTCTTTTATCACACAGGAAAATAAGGCCAAAAATGACTATATCCATTTTCTTCAAGATTATGCTGCTGGGCTTAGTGGAGTAAACATCTCTGACAATAGTTTACTCTTTTTTTTTTTTGTTTATCTCAACTTACCAGATTGCCTTATATTCCACTGAAAACTAGAGCTGACTATTTTGCAGACCTGTCATCGACCAGAACTTGTATTACACAGGATTGAGATACACTACTGCAACTTTTGCAACAGCAATGTGTAATGTGCTTCCGGGCCTCACTTTTTTGTTGGCTTGGATATCAAGGTAATTAATTACCCATCTTTTTGCAACTCATTAACTGTTCATATGAAATGCTTAAACGAAAAAGAATATTAGATGACTATTCTCGATGATATATTTAAATGAACTAGTGGTGGATCAGAAAAACAAAAAAGAAAAAGAAGCTAAGCAAATAACGGTGTCGTGTACCAAAAGAGTCCACGGTAGTTTTGAATTATGTTGCTTGGACTTTTTAAAAATATCAACGGGTGCATATTAAATCCTTCAAAAATAATATATTTTTTAAGGATCCAACATGAATACAATAATATTTTTGAAGAGACCGAACATGTTGAGCCGTATGATTGTTGAAAATATTCCCTTTCTTTACCATTAAAACAAATGACACCAAAGTTCAGTTGATATAAAAACCAATTAGTATTTATTATTAAAGCATAAATGCGACAAAATATGCTAAGTATGATGACACTGTTTCATCTATTTCAATATTATATTTTGTCTTATTTCTTTTTCTCTATTTAAATTTTTTTAAACTCAACTTTCTAAAATCATAAAATTAATAAACATTTTGATATATATATATATATATATTTTACAAATTTTTAATTGAAAATTACAAAATTAAAAAAACTTCTTTATTTTTTTTATTAACTCAATGTGAAATCAAATCAGACGCCAAATTACAATGAAAAGAGTAATATTTTGTTGGAAAAATTATCTGAGCAAGTACTTTTCAATAAATAATTATTTATTTTAGCTATACGTTTTATTTATTATCATTTGTAGCAATACCATGATAAATCTGTATTCGTATTAAAATTGAATCATGCAAGCAATATGAATGTATTATGAGTATTCTAAAATATATTGTGTTTGTTTGGTAAAAAACTGATACAATGTACTGATAAATGTATTACCCATTAAAAAAACTTGTATTATATATGTTTTATAGATAGTTCTTTGTGATATGTTAACAAAATTATAAATATAATATAAGTGTTTAACGAAAAAAATTATTATTGGTATAAATGGTAATACATTTTTTTATACAGTATATATGTAATTAAGTTTCTTATCTTTTTTATTCTTGATAATATAGTCTTACAAGAGAATCTTAATAACTGAGTTGATTGACTATCTCGACTCCCATCTCATTAGTAATGATTAAATTCCCAACACTTTTTCCCCTTCTCTTGCCCCAATTAAAAAGAAAAAGTCTTATGGCCATAAAGGATCATAATACGTTTATGATTATACAGTACATTTAATAATTAATTATCTGTGAAAAATACGACCGAATAAAATGAAATCGTTTGCTATTGGAATTGAACGTGTAGGGTTGAAAGGGTGGATATTAAGAGACTAGGAAGCCAGGCGAAAATAATAGGAACAACAGTGACATTTAGCGGTGCTATGATAATGACACTGGTTGGAGGCCCTACAATTGGATTGCCCTGGACCAGACATCCCCTCAATATTCCATCTTCTACTACTAATGCTTCTCCTACTCATCTACAACCCATTAAGGGTGCACTTTTCATAGCCGCAGGTTGTATCTGTTGGGCCTGCTTTTACAACCTTCAGGTACTATCCCATATATATTAACTTTGGTCGAAGAAAATTTTTAGTTTGTCACTATATATATATATATATATATATATATATATATTTCTTATTGTTAAACTTAGATATTTCAATAATCTTGTGGCAAACAGGCAATTACATTGAAGACATACCCTGCGTCATTATCGCTCACTTGTCTGATATGCTCGGCCGGAGCGCTGCAAGGCACTGTTCTGACCCTTGTGGCTGAAAGGGGAAATACTTCAATCTGGGCCATCCACTGGGACTCTAAATTCTTATCCTACGTTTATAGTGTAAGCTTGGACATTAATTCTCTATTCTCTAGTATATATGTGTCCGTCCAAGAGAATAATTGTATTAGGATGCAGGGAATGGTCACTTCTGGAGTTGGCTATTATGTCTCTGGATTGATAATGAAGGAAAAAGGCCCTGTTTTTGTTACTGCATTTAATCCTCTAAATATGGTTATCGTTGCAATTTTGGGTTCATTCATTTTATCCGAGGAGCTAAACTTGGGAAGGTAATATTTATTTTATCCTTCTGTCTTTTTTGGATTAATAATTGATGACTATTGAGTGAAAAATAGGTTGTCTAATCCGATCTCGGTTTAATGTAGGGTTTTGGGAGGGGTAATCATTGTCCTGGGACTATATTTAGTAATATGGGGCAAGAGCAAGGACCAACAATCCTCGAAATCAATCACTACTGACGAGGCTCATCAATCTGAATCAGTTGATCAAAATGAAACACCACAGTCTTCAAATCATACAAAAGCTAGAGATGAAGCTGTTTGATTAAGAAGGAATGACTACAGGACTAAAGTCACAAGGATAAGTAGAAACAATAACTCCTAGTGAATGGGTTCTGGATAAAGATCAAGTTAAGGATATTACTTTTGTATTTCTTTTCTTTTTTAGAGAAAGAATAGGAAAAAAGTAACCGTGTGCGAAGAATCTCTCTATTTATTCTTCCCATGAAATGAATATCCTTTATTTAAATGGGTATAAGGTGCTCAACTAATTAACCACTCAAAATAAACAATTGAAAAGGAGGACAAAAATATTTTTTAGTTAGTCAAAATTTTATAGAAATATTTTCTCTTGATAATAAGTTTTTTGACAATGAAAAAAATGACGCCTCTGGTGCAAGAAAAATTGTACATACAAATTATATTTCATATTGATTGTATCATTTCTATCCTCCAATCAGTGACATACGTAGAATCTTTTCTAACTAGTGTCACCGTTTAAAAGAAAAGGATACCTTAAGAGGAAAATTAATTAATCTTTTGCTTTAAAATTTGAGGCCTCTTAATAGTAAACTTTATGAAAAAAAAATTATTTAAATAATATAAAATTTAGATAGAATTTATCTACTTTTATATTAAATAAATATTATAAAATTTTAAATTAAATTTCTCACATCTTCACATTAGTAAATAAAATTTTATATAACATTATTCAACAGTAAATAGAAAAGAATAAAAATGTTATTATGAACAAATAAAAAAAAAAACTTCAAGCACGTAACAAACAAAAATTGAATAAAACAAAAATACTAACGTGCTATGGAGATTCGAGATACAGAATAATGGTGATTAATGAACAAGAACTATTTTTTTAAGATACATGCAAGTCACAAATATATAAATATAAAGAGTGTAACAATATTTTTATTTTTATCTAACTATAATTTTGATTGATAAAAATCTTAAAAATTTTAAGTTTTATTTTAATTCTATTTTTAAAATAAAAAAGTAATAAATTGACTTTGAATGAAATAAAGTGGATGGGTAGATTTTCAATGAGAGGTCAAGAATCAAAGACAGGGTAAACAAGAAAGCATTGCAAGGGGATTTAACACAGGACATCCATATCACTGGTAGAACCTTTAACCACACGAGCTGCCAGCAATTTTGTGTAAAGGAATGTCCTCTTAACTGTTTTATCTTCAGTATTTTATATATATATATATATAGTAAAAGCTTTTGATGAAATCATGTCATGTAACATCTCTTCCATGAATGTAGATCTATTCCCCGCCTCCAATACACCTTATCTTTATCTCACTCCCAAAGGTTGATAGCCCTCACCACACACAATAACTCAGTTAATCCCGTACCCACCTCTTATAATATCTTTCTAGATTATATACAAATACTTTTAAGATAATATTACTTGTTCATTTAATGGACACAAGAAAATAATTAAATAACAAATCCATTTATGTTTTTTTTTTTAAAAAAAACATTTTTTATCCTACCGAACAACCCAAGATATAACACTTCTTCTAGTAATGGCTTAAACGGATGGGATGCGTTATAAGAGTAAAGAATTTATGTTTTGTGAAACGTTAGTAATAGTATTTTCTACATTATTAGGTAATTTACTAAGTAGTATTTCAAATATAATAAACACAAATAAAATCCTACGTATTCTAAATATCCATTTAAACATGATTTAAATCCCGTGGATTCTTAAGTTAGAATTTCATCTAGACATGTAATATAATTTTAAAATATGTGTTTTTTTTATACATGAAAATCTCACAATTTGTAAAATTTATTAAAATTTTTTTAAGTCTTTTTTAATTTTATCAAATGAGCAAATCATAACTCATAAACAATACTAGAATATTTTAAGACATTGTACTAATAAATCATATATCTTCATATTTTTTTAATACGTAAATATATTTATATGCTATTACAAATTTTCAAATATACTTAATACTATAAAGATTCAATGAGTCAATAACATAAGGCTCGCAACTTAAGCTTTAGAAAAGTTTGTGTCAATTCAAATCTAGGGACTGAACCATTACGGTTATGAATTTTTTTTTTCTACGTAGATAAATTAAGCTCATATTGAACCAACCTAATTAAGCTCATATTGGACCAACCTACTTTTGTCTATAGGCCCAATACTATGAGGAATATATATAGATATTTTTAGGTCATATTTCACTAATTTATAATTCACAAAAAAGATTTCACTAGTCAAAGATAGAGAAAAGTGTGCAGATTTTCGCCAAAAATTTTTAGCCACAACAGTCAATTTCAAATGGCAATTCCCACTTTGTTTCTTGTCTAATTAAGCTATTTTTTGGATAGCTTGTTCCTCTCATCTCAATCTTTGATTATGCATGGACATAGTTAGATTTGCTAGCCTGTAGCTCCTGCTTTTTTATCCATGAATAGTAGCTGTATTTTTGGTGCTTTTGCTCGATTTAATTCTCTAATTTTAGTGCAATGTTGTTGTTTGTTGGTTGTTGTTTGATACTTATTTTTGACCGATTTTGGAGAACAATATTATAATTCTTGATCATAATAGTGGAGATTTTTGTCCATGATTTTTTACTCTTCAGATCGATGGGTTTTTTCATGTAAATTTGGTGTTCCTTGCAATTGATTTTATTCTTGCTTATCGTATTTGTTTGGTTTGATTTATTTGTTGTCTTATTACTATTGTGTTTGAGGATTGACTAAAATGATTTGTTTTTGATACTTTTAACATGATCCCTACTATATTATGGGTATTCATATTTATCCATATCATCCATTGGGTAAGTCATTTTTACCAATTTAAAATCTAAGTCGAGTTGGATATTTTATCAATTTTTACTTGTATTTAATTCACTCATATTTAACTCTACCTGCTCATTTTTCACTGGGTCTAACACTTAAAAATAACTTAGTATGATAGTTCCTTGGTATACTTACCCATTTGCAACTTTGTTATCCTAATATTACGCTAATTCATTGCTATTTACAAGTCGCACACTATATTAAACGTTATGGGGGTGTTACAATTATCCACAAATGATGTTTTCACATTGCAACGTTTGTAAAGTTTAATTAGTTATGGGACATTGCTTAAAGCTCGATTAGTGATTAAAAAGCAATTATTTTATCATTTATTTTCATATTAAATTATTTAAATCTCATTTCTTATATCACTTGCTTGATCATATATTATATGAAATTGTTTGTTGTATATAATTTTTAAGAATAAATAAATAAAATTAAGTTTGTGATTTGAATAAGAGAAAGTTAAAACATTTGATTATATAGTAGAATCAGATGCTAATGATAATTGCTATGGATGAATATTTAAGTATAGGTATGTAAACGAAAAAATGGAACATCATTGCAGATATTATTTAGGAACATTTACAGATGCTAAAAATAAATGAAAAATTAATAGAAAAGAATTATTTGCACTATATAAATGTTTACTAGCTTTTGAATCATATATTGTTTATAACAAGTTTATTGTAAGAACAGATAATACACAAGTTAAATGGTGATTAATTAGGAATTTAATTCTTAATCTAATTTTTGTGATAGTTTTTAGTTTCGTGGCTAAACTCGTCTCAATAAATATGAAAAATAAAGGTTGTGCGTGGGCATCTTAGGTTTTCCTTCGGTTTTTTTGGTCACCTACATGTGACGTCATTTTTTTCTTTCTTTCCACTTGGCGTTTTGCTCTTCCTTTTTCCAACCATTTTGTGAATGGTGACGAGGCAGATGGTGGAGGCTTGTGGTTGTCAAATTCCAATGCTGATTAGGTCCAAAAACTCTTTCTTTTTTCTCTTCCAAGTGCTTAGATACAGCACCCACCAACTAAAGGAAAATTAACTTTTCATGCAATTTAATATGACAAATATGTTAGCTAAATTTGTTTACTGATACAAGTAAAAGGATCTTGTCTTATTACTTCGGTATTATTTAGTGTCCAACACTTCATCCAAGCAAAAGTAAGTGTAAATATAAATTTTATAAAATAATTTGAGTCATATTAAATTCAAGATATATTAGGCCAAATAAATATTATGGATTAATATAATTGGTTAATTATTTAAGTCCAACAAATATGGATGTAATTAAAGTCCAAATTTATTTATTTGGACTACAAAAAATGATCCACTTTATTAGGCCCAATAGCATCTTATCTTAGAGGCCCGTGCCACGACCCAAGCTAGATCCTGGGTGTAACACGTCGAATGAGATCCCCTAACGAACTCCAAACTAGCCTTCTTAGCATATCATGATCATTCAAGGACAATGAGGGAAGAAACATAAGCGGAAGCTATGTCATAATCATAACCTGAAGCATAGCAATGAGAGATACACAAGCCATACAAGTCATACATCATGTTCAACCTTCTAAGTTATAGAATGGGCGGGGACTAATACATGTCTCTAGCTCATCCTCAAATGAAAGTAAAAGATAACCTCAAACGTAGCATAACATGAAAACTGGATGATAGTAGGTTTCGCCCCCGAAGTATGAGGACTTACCCATTCGGTCTTTGAATGTAGTCCAAATCTAGCCACGAGGATGAGGAGGAAGATAGTTACCTATCCCTACATTGTGAAATAGTGTAGGCAAAGAGTATGCGTTAATATGTTTGAATGTTTTTGAAACACCCCTCATATGCTTCGAAATGCCCCATAATCGTAATTTTCATATATCTTATAATTCATGCGTGATTTCAAAAATCCGACTTCATATTATCGATCAGGGGGCAAAAATGAATGGGAAATGGGTATAAACCAGATTTTAGAAGACCTGTAGTGAAAAATATTTTTCTCTAATTTTACGATTTTTAGGGCTGTTCGGGCCCACGGCGCGACGCGCCTGGGGTGCGCCACTGTATAATTTGAAGTTTGTGTCTGGTCCGCATCGCGCCAGGGGCACGAACTAGTGTAACATTTTCCTTGGTTTTTCTTATTTTGCGCAAGGGCATTGAGGTCATAGCCCCATGCCCACTTAAACGTGAAATCACCCATACTTAGGCATTTTTAAACTCTATATCACTCAAAACTGTCACAAAAACTTCTCCAAGGCTTAACAAAATAATTCATTCCAAATCTAATGATTTCAAGCATAACTTTGGAACAAATCAACTCTATAGCTCACAAAATCCTCTCTAAAATCTCTCTAAGGCTATAACAATTCTCTCATTCAAATCTAAGGATTTCAAGCTCAATTTTGGGATTCAAGGACTCATTTCAAGCTCTAAGTCTACTTCAAGTTCACCTTGAGGAATCCAAGGTTTAAGGTATATCAATCTTCATCCATGGGTCCTTTCACCCATGGAGCCCAACCTTCTCTTTTATGAAAATTCTATGTTTTCAAGTTGTATTACCTATGGGTATCTTTTATTATGAAATACGAACATAAAACATGTTGGGGTTTTACCAAGTATTGATTGATTATGCACGAATATCTATTTCAAACTTATTCCATGAATTGATTGTGTCTATTGAGACTATGCATATTTTGAGCTATGAAACTATGAATTATCATGAGCTTTTGTGATGGATTTCAAGGTACCCTATATGAGGGTTTTACTACATGTTGGTGAGTTGAATTGCATTGAGTTTATTCATCTTGTTTTACTCTTGAATTGCATGATTTTGAACAAGTTTCATGAACCTACCATGCGTTTGATAAAATGATATGACAAGAATTCTCAAGTTATTGATGATCTATTACATGATTTACTAGTCAAGTGACTATATGATGATTTAGGGCTTCAAGTATATATTAAATTCATGAAAAGTATCTATGATGTTGCGAGTATCAAGTTTATCCCTATTTCAAGATTTTACCTCTCGTGAGTCATTCATGTTAAAGCAAGGGTTCATGCATGATTATGATCTATTCTTATATTCAAGTTAGGCTCACTAGTAGAGGTCAAACATGTTTATGAGCTACTCAAGTCATGTTCATACAAGCTATTCATGTTATGATTAAAGTATGATTATTTCAAGTATTCCATGGGATTTGACTTAGCACCGATTGAGGCTTAAGATAGGGACTCTACTCAAGGGGTCCTTACATAAAGTCTTTAGTCTCCAAACTATGTGCCATTATAGGATTATGATTATTATCCTTGCAATACTAGTGGATTCGTCTAGCTATACCACACCTTGACAAGGGGGTGACATGTCTCGAATTATTTATTGTATGGTTTACCATGACAAGTAGACCACACCTTGTCGAGGGGGTGACATGTCTTGATCACCTTGTCGAGGGGGTGACATGCCTTGGATTCCAAGTAGTACCTCGCTTGGGCTATGTCGGGTAAGGTCTCTTCCCACACATGTATTATGTATTATGCAAGTTGAATGTTTTACAAGCATATTTCATTACAATCATTGATCATGCATGCCATGTTGAAATTATACATCTATTGCTTATGATTATGCATTTTGGAGTATATATTGGCTTATGTCTTTGTTGCATTGCACTCTGCATACTTAGTATATTCAAATGTACTAACACATACTCTATTGCCTATATGATATCACCATGTAGGAATCAGAGCTCCTTTTGATCATCCTTCGCCACGTGGCTAGTTCAATTCTCGAAGAAAGCTTTGGTGAGTCCTCAATTCCGAGGAAAATATATACTTATTCCATGTTATGTTGAGACTTCTTCTTATGTTGAATACTTATTATTATGAGGGCGATCTCAGGAAGTGTCTTCGCCCTCGCTCCATTCCAAGTTAGAGGTATGTTTAGATACTATGTTATGTATATGCTATGAGCTTGACTCTTTTATGCTTTTAAAATTATCAAAGACTTTCCATAGTCCCGCTTTTCTTTTTAATTATATCACTTGTTGATGTATATTTTGCTTCCGAGACCAAGGATGTGTGAATGATATGCTAAGAGGCTTGTTTAAGGTCCCTTCGGGTTCCCTATTCGCCGTGTCACGTCTAGGCCTTAGGTTTGAGTCGTGATAGTTTTCAATATCCCAGCATGCAATACAATAATATACAATATATCAATAGTTGAATAATAATGATACATGAGCAAGGGCACATATAAATAAAATTAAAGTAGAGCAAGGAATCAACATACCAATATGCCACGAGTGTCTCTCCATGCTCAATTTACACCTCTCAATTGAAATATAAGTGGTCATTGTTCAAATATAGAACTTAACAACGGTTAGAGTCGATCCCACATGGAATATGGTCTAGACTTGGAATACTCAAAGCAACTTCGAGGAATTAATCAACTTATTTCCAAAGAGGGATTTATGTTGTAAAGATAATAAGTAAAATCTATTCTAACGACAAATAGGATGCAAATATTATAAAATCAGTGAAAGAAGATAACTAGGGTATTGTATTTTTCATGAATTCCTAACGTAAAGTAACCTTATAATTGTAACTTTTTCTAATGTGTAGCATGTAGAACTAGTAAGTTATGTTCACCTACATCCTTGGGCCAACAAATAGATGAATTTCACCATGAAAATTGGTCCATGGATAGGTGTCACATTACTAACCCTTACCCTGATCCCAGTTTAGTTGTCCCTTGGGTTATTCAAACTAATTAGATAAATGTAATCACGTCAAATCCTGTCATTTATCCCTTGTTCATTCATTACATCGTTGAGACGAAGAGTAAGAACAAGGTGAGTTCTAACATAGGCTATCCATTAAAAAACAATCAACACAAAGAGATAAATAATACATGCATGCACACTTTCCAAGAATTATGAATTATTTAGTTTTTACTTTGTTAGTTTTTCATAGTTCCCACAACCCTTGTTGTGGATTTAACTACTCATGTTCATTGTATTAGATGAAATCATGTATGATGTTTGCATAATTAAGAACTTACAATGAAGAATTGAAGAATGAAAATCCAGAAATCTCACGTAAATCGTAACACAATAATCCAAACGTAAGAACAAAGTGTTGTGTCTCCCAAAAGATCAAAGCATAAACTCAAAAATGATGATAATATGTACTGTACATCATAAACTAACTAAAAATCCTATTCATAAATATAGGAAACAAAATCCTAAACAAATAAGGAAAACTGGATTCAAGACCGACTATGGACCAAAGTACTGTCCACGAATGATTCCACTGCTTGTGGTCGGGGTATCGTAGACTACTTCTCTAAATCTCTAGGCCAATTCATAAAACCTCATCTATGACTTCTAGTTTGGATCACGAGTAGTGGTCTTTCTCATATGGAGTTTCTGTTTTTCTGCTTTCGAAACCATGAGCAAGATCATGAGTCATATAATGATCTACTAATCCTCATGTTAATCGTCAATCAAACTTCAAAAAATTTCCTATTTTTCTGGATCAAAACCACGAACACCCACCTACATCTCATGGATCAAACCACGGCCCGTAGGTGATGTCATACATGGCCAAAAAGCTGCAAAATTAGTGGTCTTCACATAAGCAACCCCAAATCCTATAATCTTATAAAAACCAAATAAAACACACATCAAATCTACTAAAAATCACCATAGAACACACATATCTAAGTTTATAACAATAAATTATCGTATTTTGGCAGCGCATCGACACCCTTAACTTAAAATTTTTGCTTGTCCTCAAGCGGCAGACTCAATCTAATATAAGCAACACTGTATACATACAACCATCAATCATATGACATTTATCACATCTCAATCAATAATAGATACCTTAAAAAATTATCACGATCCAAGCCTAGGGCCTAGACATTACATGACGCATGGGGAACCCGAAGGAACCCTTAGCAAGCTTCTTAGCATATCATTACACATCCTTGGTCGCGAAAGCAGTAAAACAGAATGAAAGATAGTAAATAGGGATAAACGGGGCTATGAGACAACTTCATAACATTAACATCAAGAGTCAAAGAGAGTCAAGCTCATTACATAGATACATAACATGTCCAACAAGCACCTCTACCATATAGATAAGAGTGGGGGCCAAGACACACAATTGAGCTCACCCTCATAGTCAGTACAAAATAAAAAAAGGAAGATAGTCTCAATACATAGCAAGAGATCATAAGCAACATCCCCGGAATGGAGGACTCACCAACAAGCTTGAGAAACAATAGTACTAGCCACGTGGAAGAGGATGATGATCAAGCGATGCTCCGATTCCTACATGGTGACATCATGTAGGCATAGAGTATACATTAGTGTGTTTGAATGTACTAAGTATGTAGGATGCAATGCAACAAGAGATAGGCATCATAGTCAAAATACATAGAGATAAGCAATAGATGGCATAACAATAATATGACATGTATGATCAATGCCTAAGTAAAACATGTTTACATATATCATAATACACATGCGTAAGAAGAGACCACTAAAGTATTGGTGGATCGTCAAACCCTACCACCCATGGTGACCGAAGTACAAACCTCTGATAGGTTATCAAGGTATAAACCCCTCGATAGGTTGATGGATAGTCGCACCCAACCACTTGTGGTGAATGGAGTACGAACCCCTATATATAGATGAGTACAACCCCTAACAAGGTTGATGGATAGTCACACCCTACCACCCGTGGTGATCGGAGTATAAACCATCC
>DF357589.1:78232-119471 GCA_000787875.1 Solanum virginianum
CCTTAAGATCTGGATGAGTTTTAAGACTTGAGTTTAGAAGTAAAATATTTGGTTAAGTGTTTGAGTGAGTATTGGGGAATGTTTAGAATTATATGAGGGTGAAAAATGGCTATGTATAAGTATTTTCACATTTGGGGAAACTTAGACCCAAACCCAAAAGCCTTGGACCGAAATAAAAATCACTGGTAGCAAAATACATAGGTCCGCGAACTAAGTATAGATATTTTCACATTTGGGAACACTTACGCCCAAGACTTAGAAGTCTTGGACCGAAGTCAAAAATTTGGACAAAAAATATACCAGTGTCGCGGCGCGAAAACAACACTGGAAAATGTATTTTTAGGAATTTTGATACGATTGCTTTAAAATCGAGGTTCGGTCCATCCCCCACTCAATTTGACCCCGTGAACAAGAATATAAAGTCGGATTTTTGAAATAATACATGAAGTTTTAGATATATGGAAATTTTGATTCTGGGAACTTTCGAGACACATTTTTGGGTACTTTTTGGGGTCGTTTAAAAAATGTTCAGTGCATACAAAAGACATTTATCAAGAAAACATATGCAGATCAATACATGACAGAATAATTTCAATAGTCAAGGCAATGTACATAAGCAACAATCACCAAAATGATCCAAAATCAATAATGTTATTCAAGTGCCCTCACAAACAAATAAGTCCCATTTCTCACACTTCGATATTGTCTTATTAATACTAGGGACTAAGTAAATATGCTTTCTGTCATAAGAAATATTCAAATACTATGTACAAAACCATAGGCTTGCTCCTATATTCTAGATCGTGACATTCGACCAGTTAAACTAGGATCACTATAGGACATTCTTGGCTTATAATGTAGGCTCGGGGGGCAGGTGTAGTATATTTGGAACATAGTGACTTAATCCTCCTCCTTGACACTATGCTATTTTGCACTTCTTCTTACCAACCCTAACACTTTTATGTTTCATTGTTCCCTTTCATGTAACTTTAACCATTTTTTGTGTATTTTCATGCTTTTAACACTTTTTTGCTTTTTTATTTTTCTCATTTTTTTTTCTTTTTGGCTCTCTTTTTGCACTTATTCATTTTTTCCCACACCCATGGTGTGTTTTCCCTTTCTTATTGTACTAATTTGATTCCCATCCTAGTGTTTTTGTGATTCTTTTCAGTAGCCACTCTCAACTTAGGTTGTTGGCCTAAGTTGAAGTACACAATGTCCTACCAGTAACCAGGGCCACCTTTGGTAGTCACTCTCACCTTAGGCTTTTTGCCTGAGCAAGGTGCACAATGTTCAAATTGGGACTAAGGCCAAATTCAAGATTTACATAGACAGATGGGTAGGCGAGTTTGGTAATTACAAAGAAAAAGGTACAAACAAGGTTCAAATATTTGAATCAAGGGATACACATTGTATTTCATTAGTTTTTTTAGCTTAAGTGGACTACAATAAAAATGGCCTATGATCCTTTCCTAACCGACTAACCTATAGTCACAGTTAGACTAACATGGCAAGTTTTAGATGGAAACATAATATAAGAATCATGTAATTAAGCTCACACACACTTGGCACTGATTAACACTATCAATTTGGACATTCAAATCTTTTTTTTAATAATAAATTAGCCTTATTCTATCAAAATGTAATATCATACAAAGATCCAACATAGTTACTAGCAAAACTATCTGCATTCACATCAATCCAAAACAAATGGGTATCATTTTCATGTCAAATCAATACATGCCATATATATCATACAGTGTGCTACTATTACTACCTACACATCCTAAACATGTTGGTTCAACATAAAATAAATGTCCTTAGGGAAATAATACAAGGAAGAAAATCCCACAGACTCAAAAATATGAGTAGATAGGCCTTGGTTACTCAGGCTTCATTGAGGCCTATAACTACTCACACCCCATCAAAAAAGTTGTGCATTGTCCTCAATGCACCAAAATAAAGATAAAAACATGTATAGAGGTAAACACTCTGAACCTCTTGGGTGATCTCCTCAGAGGCATCAGCTGATGATAAGGGTCCAACACCTCTCGCAAGCTCACCTCCCTACTAGCTGCATCTTCTTATCAAACACCGAAGAACTTCTAGCAGCGTCAAGCTTCTGGCACTCCATTCTTTGAGTAAGTCTCAGTGACGAATCGAAATCATTGTCGCTAGAGTGTTTCCTCTTCCTAGAGGTGGGAACAGTAGGCTTCTCTACAAATAAGTCTAGCACCAATGGAGTGATAGAGAGAACAGATATAGTCAAATGTATTGGTATTGTTGCTCTCATCTCCTCTTAGAGTTGTTGGATCCATGTATGTATAGTGGAGAGGTCTGGAGCCTATACAGTGCTGAGGCCATCCTCTAAATGCCTCTCAAATGAGTCTACCCGGCCATGGAGAACTCTGATCTACTGGTCAAGCGTGGCCTGGTAGCATACTATCATGTGCTCCTTTGACTCCATAATGTCCTTGCAAACCCAAGTCCCTATCTGCTGCACTAACTGAGCCAACTATGACTCATTATGACCCTAGCACTGTACTAGAGCTTGAATAGACTCCACTGATATGTACACCATACCCGCAGGCTATAGACGTGTCACCATAGCTTATGGCACAGTATAGAAAGTAGTAGTAGGCCCCATCTCTATCACATCCCTTATTGGTGGGGTCTTCTTAGACTCAAAAATAGGTAGGGAATCTGCAGTATGTGGAGGCTAAACAAATATATATTACCACTGTAGTCTGTGGTGCTCATCGAGGTGCTATCGAATTCTCATTGGCCTTTATCAAGCCAGAATCCTAGGTGCGCTGCACATCAATCATCAAATCCACGTCGGGATAATCTCTGTCCCTACATCAATACGCAGCTTGTAAAGGCAATGAAATAGGACCAACATCAATCTTTTGAATACCTACTCATGGGTCTCCTTTACAATATATCAGGCAAAGTCTATCTCGTAGCTAGCCATGATCCTAGCTACTAATATTGTATGATTCAGTATGAGAGTTGTCTGCCTGCATTAGTCAAATATGCATATAAACCACGGACCACTAGAACTTGGCTATGAAGTTGAGTGAAGCCTTTATAATAGGCATGGGATTGGATACTAAGTCGACATCCATGCCCGCTCATCTATATAATGTGTGACTCAATGTCTTAAATTAGCCTTCCAGGTCAGGTGTCTCATCATTGCACAGTCTCTAGCCTTCCCCAATTTGTAGTCAATCTTTATGTTGGAAATGGTGTGTTGATACTTTGGCCTGAATAGGATTCTCTGGACCGTGGTCTCTAAAAGATAGATGGAGACATCTTTAACCAAGGTCCGGGTGATACATGACTATGTAATGGGCTTGGACTTCTTGGGAGTGGTTAAAGTGATGGTGGTGGTGTAGGAAGCATAAAACTCTTAGACTAACATCGGGGAATACTTCCCTGATGGTGCTACCATTCAATCTAATCTTTACCAAGAAAATAAATCTCAGATAGCCGGTACTGCATCAAGTCCAGATGTCAGAACCTAGGGATCTTTTATAATAGCTCTCACATTTACGCCTTGGTCGTCCTGCCGAATATAATCACAGCATATGGAGCATATGTCCTTGACTCACCAATGTCTAGGCTGGATGGGTACATGGACTAGTATAGTGATGAACTTGTCCGAACTATCAAACTCTGAACTGGAACACTCTTTGGAGCTTGAATTAGCATGGTCATTGGAGCTTTACTAAGACCCGTCTCCCAAGTTAAAGAGTTAAATAAAATCACTCTGAGTAGGCCCTCTGTTATTAGAATGGGGAGGCTGTGCTGTGGCAATGGTGGTTAGGGATAGAACAATCTGAGGGGAGAAAGTCCATGTCCATCATGGCTCAATGTCCTCATCGAGATGGACGTCAAACTCCTCGATCAAGTCACTTATCTTAGACTATATAAGCTTGTAATATAGGCACTGTTTGAGAGGATGGGCCTTTGTATTTGTAGTAGCATCTCTTTTGTGCTATATTACCTGAACAAAAAGACAAATGAGACCCAAGAAGTCAAAAACAAAACAAAAAAGTTTTAAATTTTTTTAACTACTTTGGAAAGCACGAGAGCACATTTATGGGCCGTAGAATGAACTATAGGTCATAAAAGGCAGTTGTGAAAATAGGGGAATAGTCAATTTGGCTTTGGGAAATACACCAAGAGACCTATTTATGACCCGTGGTTTGAACTATAGGTCATGAATGGGGTTGTGGTTGGAGAACTTTCAGAGTATTTTACAGGAACTTAAACCACGAACCTTGTTTATAGTCTGTAGATGAAACTATGTGCCATAAAAATGTTTGTCCTATTGAATTTTTCATGTTTCTTAAATCTATCTATGAGAGGCAAATACGGTCTATAGTTTGAAGTGTGGGCCATAAAAGACACTCATGATTTTGGACGTACAATGCTTGAAAAATCCTAATTCCATTCCACTTTTCGAAACATATATAAACACACTAATATATAACTAACAACCTAGTCAACAAGTGTCACACCAATTTCAATATATAGTCCAACATAAGTCAACAAGTTTATGCTAAATGTGGTCCAATTTAAGCCCAAAGAAGTGTCAAACAAAGTCCAAAACATCAACCTATATTTCCAACAATTAATTCCAACCTAAGTCCATTCACTCTGCAAAAACACATACCCTAACCCAATCTTCAACCTAGTCCAATTTAATTATCAAAAAAAGTTACAAAAATGCCCCCAAACACATGATCTAACATTGTTCAAAACATGACATATACATACATTCAAATCAAATTCCTATTTCTCAGTCTAGTTTCAACAAAAATGATATCCCAAAATAAATTGTCAATCCATCGTACTTCTTTAATACACAGTATAAGAATAGGATTGGCACAGGTAAATTAAACAAATATTCTTGTATTTCAACTCACATTCATCAATTGAGATTCATCCATTTCCAACTATGTGCATTTAAAATTCAACAACCAAATCTTTTCAGAACACATTCTTTCATAAGTCATTATCTTCAACAAAAATCTTTAGGGCATAACAAATTGGCCGATTATGGCACAACAACAATGGAAAATTTTTTCCAATTCTAATAACCCTACATGTATTTTGAGCTTTAGTTTGAGAAATCTTATAAAAAATGCTTAGTAGGAGGAACTTTGAGATAAGAAGCCCTAGACTATGTGTTGAATCCAATTTGAGCTGGAAAAGTAGTTACCGAAATAGTAGATGTGGGTCGAAATCTCGAAGAACGGTGAGGGGGTGATGGAATAGTGGTCAAAATATGGAGGGGACGTTGGAATTATGGATCAGATAGCTTGTAAAGGCAATGAAATAGGACCAACATCAATCTTTTGAATACCTACTCATGGGTCTCCTTTACAATATATCAGGCAAAGTCTATCTCGTAGCTAGCCATGATCCTAGCTACTAATATTGTTGTAGGGGTGAATAGATTTAGGGGAAAAAGTGAAAAGGTAAAAGGGTTTTACCTTTTTATTTAAATTGGGTCGGGTTAAAGTTTTGGTGGTCTTAATTCATGAAGCCTCGATTTTGGGCCATGGATGAATCTATGGCTCGTGGTTCTAGTTTTATAGACTAAGCCTACCTTTATTTAAGACCTAGGATGTCGAAGCCTATTCACGAGCCGTGGTTTGAACTACGACTTCGTAGATTGGTTTCGTGGATTCCTCTGACACTTAGAAAATTACAAAGCTCCTACCTAGATTCCACTAACACTATTCTCAGCCTATAGATATTTTTATTGGCCATAAAGTTGGCTTGTGGTATCCTCCTGCAGAAACTTCTGCTTACTGAAATTGGATCCATGAGCAGCTCTCGAGTCGTGGTTTGAACCATGACTTGTACACTAGCTCATAAATCCTTGTTTTTTTCCTAACTTTTGGACTTGTCTGCTTTTTCATTCTGTTCTTGGATAGACTTATGAAGATAATTCATTACCCTATAACTTTCTTGACTTTTAATCCAAAAATACAAGGAAAATTGTAAAAATTAAGCTACATATGAGTCCAAAACTAAAATAAAACACAATTATAAGGAAATGAAAGATAAAACCTAGGGTTGCCTCACACCTAATTTAATGTCATGGCATGATGTAGACTACTTGATTACTCAGACTTTACCAAGCGTCCATATTTCAATTGTCCTTATCTCTTTAGTGTTGCCAAAGTATGGTTTGACCCTCTGACTATTAACTTTAACCTTGTGCCATTATTAGCTTCCAACTTAACACCTTTGTGGTGGAAAATATGTGTGGCTTTGTCGGGACCCAACCACTTGGAGTTGAGTTTGCCAGGAAATAACCTCAGTCTAGAATTGAACAATAGAACCGTGTCTCCAGGTGTGAATTGTCGGTGCTCAAAGCGACGATTATGATACAACTTTATCCTTTGCTTGTACCAAATTGAACTCTCATATGCCCTTAATCGAAACTTATCAAGTTCATTGAGTTGACTCAGCCTTGAAACTCAAGCTCTATAGGTAAGTTGCAATTTTTGGCAAAAATAAGTTAGTAAGGAGATATACCTATGGGAGTTTTGAATACAGTTCGGTATGCCCATAATGTATTATCTAGCTTTTGCTACCAATCTATTTGGTTTGCTTTCACTATCTTAAAAAGAATTCGCTTGATCTCCCAATTAGATACCTCAAATTGCCTACTTGTTTTGGGACGATAGGGCGTTGCAACAGTACGTATCACCCTATATTTTTCTATTAGAGATTCGAACAACCTGTTGCAAAAGTGGGAACCTTTGTCGCTTATAATTGCCCGAGGAGTACCAAACCGTGAGATGATGTTCCTCCTGAGGAATACTGTGATGTTATTACCTTCGTCTTTAGGAAGTGCAACTTCTTTCACCCACTTCAAAATGTAGTCCACAATAACCAAGATATACTTATTCCTGTATGAACTTACGAACAGCCCCATAAAGTCTATACCCCATATATCAAACAACTCAATAATCATAATGGGATTAAGAGGAAGCTCATGCTTTCGAGAAATTCCACCTTCTCTTTGGCACTTGTCACATGCTTTGGCATAGTCATTGATATCTTATTGAATAGTAGGCAAATAATAGCCACACTATAAGATCTTGTATGCTGTTTGGATGCAACTATGATGCCCTCTGACTAATGATGAATTACACGCTTTAAGAATGCTCATCATCTCAACCTTAGGAATGCATCGATAAATAATCCCATCTGCATAAACACAAAATAAATATGGTTCATCCCAAAAAGCTTTGTCACGTCAGATATGAATTTTTGGCACTGGTGGAAAGTCATATCAGCTGGCACTACATCACTGACCTAGTAATTAGTATAATCTTCAAACCATGAAATCAAGTCATGTGATGTAGCCAATACTCGCTTATCATGGAACACATTATTGATCTCTAACCCATCTTTAAACTTGGCTATAGCATCATCCAGAAATATTGATAAGTGGTCTGTACCTTAATTATCCATCCCCTTTTTGTCAATAACCTCAAAGTCAAACTCTTAAAGAAGAAGTACCCATCAAATTAACCTTGATTTTGCATCCTTCGTCACCATAAATTATCACAATGTTTAATGATCTGTATGCACAATGACTTTGGTGCCCAACAAATATGTCTTGAATTTCTCAAATGTGAAGATCACTACGAGTAACTCCTTCTCCATAATAGTATAATTCTTTTGAGTTGCACTAAAAGCTTCAATGGCATATTCAATGGGATGTACAATCTTCTCTTAGTGTTGACCCAATACCACATCAAATGTTACCCCGCTTGCATCACATATGATCTTAAAGGGTTGAATCCAATCTGATGCAACAATGATAGGTATCGGAATAAGCCTCTACTTCAACCGCTTGAAAGCCTTGAGACAAGCAACATCAAACATGAACATAACATCTTTCTCAAGTAACACATATAGTGGATGTACAATCTTTGAGAAATCCTTTATGAACTGTAGATAGAAAGCTACATGCCCCAAGAAGCTCCTCACGCCTTTGACAGAGATAGATGGAGGGAGCTTCACAATAAACTCAACCTTAGCCTTCTCTAACTCAATATCTCTAATGGAGATTCCATGTCCTAGTACTATGACTTCTTTTACCATAAAGTGACTTTTTTCCCAATTCAAAATATGATGACACTTTTCACACTGCTTCAATATGTCATGTAGATGCTTCAAGAAATCATCAAACTAGTCTCCAACCATACTAAAATCATCCATAATCATCTCTATAGTATCCTTCATCATATCTGAGACTATCGACATCATGCATCTTTGAAATGTGGCCAGTGCAATACACAATCTGAATGGCAGGTAGCCAGTGCAATACATAATCTGAATGGCATCCTCTTGAATATGAAGGTGCCATAAGGACATGTAAAGGTAGTCTTCTCTTAGTCATCCAGAGTGATGGAAATCTGATTGTAACCTAAGCAACTATCAAGAAAACAATACCAGTCCTTGCCTGCCAATTAATCAAACATTTGGTCCATGAATGACATAGGGAAGTGATCTCTCTCTGTAGAAACATTGAACTTATGATAATTCATGCAAACCCTCCAACCTGTGACTGCCTCATAAGGATAAGCACATTGCTTACATTTGGAACCATAGTGATACCTTTCTTCTTTGGAACATACTAGACCAGACTCACTGATTTGATATCAACAATCGGATATATCATACTAGTGTCCAACCACTTGATGATCTTCTTGTGTACTGCCTCCTGTATAGATGGGTTAATATATTTCTGATGTTTAATACTCAGTTTGTAATCCTTGACAAGCTAACTTTTGTGACTGGAGAGGCTTGGGAAAATGCTAATGATATCTGCAATCATCCATTCAGTCGTCCTATTGAATCTTTTGAGGATCGAAACCCATGCCTATACCTATCCGTCATCAAGTTCTGCAACAATTATAACAGATAAAGTATTATTGGGTCCTAATAACACATACCTCAAGTAGGCTAGAAGACACTTCGATTCCAATACTGGTGGCTCTTCAATGGATAGTTTAGTAGGTGATGTTTCACTATTCTTCAAGTCTAACTCATGTTTGAGTTGGTGTCTATAGTACCTTTATGATTAAAGTTCCTTCACCATCTCATCATAGTCTGGAATACTATTACTCTCAAAATTCATCAACACAGCTCAAGAGTTTTTACACTTACACTTTCCTCTATGGGTACCTTTCATTGCACTTCATCCACTATTCAATCATAGAGACAATTTCAAATCATCTGGTAGCTTCATAGACTGACGAACATTGAAGATGACCTCCTCGTCATTTAATGTAAACTTGAGTTGACATATTTTCATATTCACTAGAGCTCTTCCAATGGCTAGGAATGATCTCCCCAAGATGATTTGTACATTAAAGTCTACTTCACAATCAAGAATGATAAAATTTGCAGGAAATATGAAATTTTCAACTCGAACAAGAACATCATAAATTATTCTTACAGGCTTCTTGACTATCCTATCTTCCATTAACAACCATATTATAATTAGATGAGAGCTCCTAAGCCCAACTACTTGTACACAAGGTCACATATTGCCTTTGCAAAACTGAAAACAACAATGGTGCGGGGAATGGTAAATGGAACAAGGTCTTTTTTCTTTTACACCAAGAATCTAGTTGCAATGGCTTTAAGGTGGTGAAGATCATAAGCAAGCTCTTAACTCACCAAGCTCTTCTTCATCACCAAATCCTTCATGAATTTTGCATACCCGAGCATCTACTCCAATGCGTCTATGAGGGAAAGATTTATAGAGAACTTCTTCAACATAGAGATGAAGTTCTAAAACTTCCCTTTCTTGTTCTTTTTTTAGCTTCTGAGGGAAAGGTGGTAGAGGCCTCGGTATGGGTTTTAACTTTCTTGGTACAACCATGTCGTCTCCCGCAGTATCCTTGGCCTGCTTATCTCTAGTCTCTAGTTGTGCTGTAGTCTCTGATCTCCTTACTGACCTTATTATCTACTACTAACATTGGTGGGCCAATAATCTACTTACCACCCCATTTTGTTACTGCCATGCAATGTCCTTCATTCTTCCAATTTTACACCTTGTTGCCTGGAAGTGTACACTTTTGTCATTGGTTTAACTACATTGATATTTAACCAGATTGCTATTCCAACTATTTCATAGCCACCAAATGAGACTCAATATTTTGGTTAATCTCCAATATGTCAACTTTTATCTCCTTCAAAGTCTTATCCTATGAATTAGTCTTCTAGAGAAACTTGCCAAATATGTCTTCAATCCTTGAATTACCAACTCTAAAAACATGGTTTTGCACTAGTACTTATACCCAATTTCATACATTATGATACCCATCTATGCATGCCCAATCACCATCTTGATCTTAACCCCATTTCTATTGTAGTATCCACCTTAGTTGTTATCCTATAGGCATTGTCCCCGTTATAGTTTTGACCTTGACTTTCTTGACCATGGTGCTAGTAATCCTAGTAAGATCCTTAGGCATTGGTCCAAACCCTCCCTCCCCTATCTGGTTAGTCACAAAGCATGTGTCCTCCTCATAATAGAAGCCATCATAAATAATTGTTCTCAGGTGCTGGGTTATTGCATTAACTAGCTCTTGGTTTTTCTTTATCAATAATCCAACATTATTACTAATCCACGCTAACTCTTGTAGTACCTCTTGGTTGATCTTTGCTTGGTCAGGAGTTGTAGTGATTGAAAAAGAGCTCTTTGTCATCTTTGTCTCTATCGTACCCTATGCACAATTAGTCTTTTCCACTCTCTCCGATCTTTAAGTTACCTCAACAAAAGTGCAATACAAGTATGAACCTCCAGTTATGGTTTGAGCGACTGGTTTGCTATTATAATGTTTTGCTCGATAGAATATCTCCACTATGGAATCATTTGTGATCTTGTGTGAAGTCTAGGCAACATTTTCCAATACCAAGTATGGTTTCACGAGCTCCACATGGGCTGTGAGGCTTCACACGACCCGTGGAGGCCTCCGTGGTCATGAGGAGATGTCTTTTTCCGATCGATTTCCAACTTTAATGTTTGGACTAAGTAACTTATCACGGGCACTCCACATGACCCGTTGAGTCCCACAAGACCCATGGGAACTTCTGTGGGGCAAAAATTTTCCAAATTTTCCATCCATTCACTAATGGCATTTTCATAAATGTTAATTACTCTAATGCCCTTTTTAGACTTCCAACGCTATCTTAACCTTCCTAAAAGATCTAAACAAGGTTCCAAAGGATCAAATTCATTACTCTCATCTCAAATACACTCCTAAATCCTCTCAAGAGCCTCCATCAATTCCCAATTAAATTTCAAGGAAACCCAAGAACAAGATTGGATTCCAAGCAACTCTAGACCTAAGGTATGTGCGTTTCTTTCGTGGTTCCTTTCACCCATGATACCCATGCTCGATTTTTTCTAAATTGCATGATTTAAAGTTGAGTTTACACATGTGATTACTAGTATGAACATGTCTATGAACTGTGTTAAAGTTATGTAAAGTTGTGACTATTTTGCTATGTTGTGAGCTATATATCTTTGATCCATTGTAAGTTTTGATGAGGGTTATGATGTGAATGTATTGAAGGTGTTACAAGGTATTAATTGATGGTTTTACAATATATTACCTTGCATGATTTCATCTCTAAATTGCATGGTCTTATACCCCCATTGCACACCCGCCAAGTGTTCGATGAAATGTCTGGTTATGGTTTCTTAGGGAATTGAAGGTCCAAAGCATGAGATATAATATGAATGATGTTATAATGATGAAATGAGCTTATGTACATGATAAATTCTATATAAAGTATTTTATTAGACCATACTTAATCGAGGTGGGGGTTTGTACTCATCAACTATGTGAGCGGTTTTTACTTCACCACCTAGGATGATTGGGGTGTGACCATCATCAACCGAGTTAGGGTTTGTACTCATCAACCATGTGAGGGGTTTATACTTTACCACCTAGTATGATTGTGGTGTGACCATCATCAACCGAGTTGGGGGTTACTACTCATCAACCATGTGAGGGGTTTATACTTTACCACCTAGTATGATTGTGGTGTGACCATCATCAACCGAGTTGGGGGTTACTACTCATCAACCATGTGAGGGGTTTATACTTCATTACCTAGGATGATTGGGGTGTGACCAACATCAACCATGTGAGAGGTTTATACCTCACCATCTAGGATTATTGGGGTGTGAATATCATCAACCAACCAAGGTTGGAAAGCTAGCTTGGTCTCTTCTTCATGTATAATATCTTATATGAGCATGATTTACTTTAGCATGTTTTACTTTAGCATTAATCATACATGCCATATTACTATATTAGGCTTATTGTCTATTGTTACGCATTTCGATTATGATGCCTATTCCTTATTGCATTGCATCCCACATACCTAATACATTCAAATGTACTAATACATGCTCTTGCCTACATGATAACACCATGTAGGGACCAGAGATCCTACTGATTCTTCTTGTGGCTAGATAGATTGTTCAAGTTAGCCTTTGGTGAGTCCTCTATTCCGAGGACAAACACTATTCTCTCACACTATGTATTAAAATTCTCTTTACTTTATCATTTACTTATGACTATGAGGGTGAGCCTGGTTATACGTATTGGCCCCCAACATTATCTACGTAGTAGAAGTGTTGTTGGACAAAGCTATATATTTATGCCATGGGTTGATTCTATTATCTCCTGACTCTATATTATGACAAGTTCTCCCTTTGTCCTCTTTTCCCTTATTTCCATTCTTCAAATGTCATTTAATTGTTCCATGACCAAGGATGTGTAATGGTATACTATAAGGCTTGTTTGGGGTTCCTTTGGGTTCCCTATTTTCTGGTCACATATAATCCCTAGGCTTGGGTCGTGACACCAATACAATAATGCTCACTTAGGGACAAAGCTCAAACCAAATATCAACCTTATTGAAGTGACTAACCCATTATAGTTGTCCAATTAGATCAACCATCCTCAACCATTATGTTACAACCTTACGGGTTCTTTATACAAGTAGCCCTAACTACCCCAAGACCTCAAACGCATCATGCTAAGTCCGTCCAAGATCAAAAGACAAGACTTCTATGAAATAAGAACATGGGGTAACCCTTAGAGATCAATTGAACCTTAAGACAAGAATGGACCTACCTCTTTGACTACCACTTGACAACCTCCTACTCAAAGACAGGTTCGTTAGGGATTTGGAAATTAACTCTACGGGTCGTGCCGCTAAAGAAGACACGAGACACAATATGCATGTAACTATTCCATTTAAAGTGCAATATCAAAATCCACTACATCAAATCTAACAAGCCATAAGGCAAGACCTAATGCAACATGAACATGGAATAACACCTGTGAACTTTCTAGCAATAATATACCTCACCAAGATGTAAACACTAAAGGTTCGCATAATAACTCGAGGCACACAAGAAGCCCACTAGCAACCAAAAGAATAAAGAAAGAGACAATGGCATATTGACCCCAACAATACACACACATCTAAGTCAAGGGAACTTTAACATACTGGTAGCAACATCGAGTGCCCCATCTACCTCTTTCCTCCTTCCAACGCTATCTTAACCTTCCTAAAAGATCTAAACAAGGTTCCAAAGGATCAAATTCATTACTCTCATCTCAAATACACTCCTAAACCTTTGAAGAGCATAGAACCGCTTATGCCTTAGAGAACCCCCTTGATCAACTTCACCACCCTTACCCTTATTGCGCTTACGAGGATAATCATTCATCTTATGACCCATCTCCCCACATCTATAACAAGTATTAGTGCCTCTCAAATACGGACCATCATGGTATCTACCATACCTTAGGAATCTCGTATAAGGCACCATAACCCTTCTTTCCTTGGGACTTCAGAGTTTTTCTTCAAAACGAGCCCTCTTGGCCTCCTTACCCCTCTTCTTCCTCATCTTTTCTTCCTCCAATTATTTGGAATAAGTCATTAATCAGGATAAATCCATGTCACTAATCAACATAGCGGATTGGTATTCCTCACTCATCAAGTCAGAGACACCCATCACAAATTTATTCATCCTAGTCCTTGCATCGGACAACAATTAAGGAGCACATTTCGAAAGTTGGGTGAACTTGTGGGCATATTACATCACACTCATAAAACCTTGTTTCAAGTTTAGAAACTCCACCAATTTAGCTTCCCTAAGATTAAGTGGGAAGAATTGATTAAGAAAGGCCACTTTGAACTCCTCCCATAGAACCATATTACCATTTACCTTCTCCCCTTTCCATTGATCATACCATTTTTGGGCTATGCCTTTGAGTTGGTACGCCACCAACTTTGCCTTTCCATTCAGCCCAATACCTATTATAGTCAAAATCTTGTAAACCTTATCAATGAACTCTTGTGGATCTTCATCCAACTTTGACACATGGAACACTAGAGGATTCATCCTCATGAAGTCTCTTACCCTAGCTCCTAGGTTAGTAGCATGAGGAGCTTGGGCCCTTTAGTTGACTTGGTTGGCCATAACTTGGGCAAGCATAGTGAGAGCATCCAGGAACTCACCATTGGTAGGTTGCTCCTCGGGAGTTCGGGCCCTTCTTCCTCGAGTGTTAGGCATAATCTAGCATAACAAAGAACAATCATTAAGGGAAGGCTTACTTCGACTCTATAGTATGACTTAGAACATGAAGAAGGGAAAAGTTTCCTAAAATATCTCATAGCCTCCTACTCATAGTTGTTGTGCACAACATAACCATGAATAAGACTCTAGTCAACATGGTATGTTAGACTCTGAGGATCTATCAATCTAGTGCTCTGACACCATCTTTGTCATGACCCAAGCCTAGAGCCAAGACGTGACTAGCAAATAGGGAACCCAAAGGAATCCCAAATAAGCCTCATAGCATATCATTACACATCCTAGGTCGCGAAAGCAATGTCAAATAACATAAGAAACATAAACAAGGGAAATTGAGACTAAGGGAGAGAGAGATTTATACATAAATAGTTTGAATATCATAAGTGAATCAAGGCTCAAGCATAATACATATGTTGTCCAACAACACCTCTAACATAGAACTTAGCGGGGACCAAGATAAGAAACTGGGCTCACCTAGTAGTCAAAGTATACCAAAAAGTAAATATAATCTTTTATACATAGTATAAGAACATAGATATTGCCCTCGAACATGATGACTCACCAACTATCTTGAGAATGGATGCCACTAGCCACGTGGAGGAGGATGATGACCAAATACAGCTTGAGTTCCTACATTGTAACATCATGTAGGCATAGAGTATACATTCGTATGTTTGAATGTACTAAGTATGTAAGATGCAATGCAACAAGAGATAGGCAACGTAATCGAAATGAATAAACATAGACAATAGATAGTATAGTAATGATATGACATATATGACTGATGCTTGAAGTAAAATCATGGTTAGATAAATCATAATACATAAGTAGAAGGAGACCATTATCATAGACCAAGAAACTAGTGCTTAGAATCCAAGGTTTTCCACCCCCTTGGAGGGTGATCAAGGTATATACCCCTTAATTGGTAGATAAATATCACACCTTTAATCAAGGTGGCCAAGGTATCCCCCCCTCAACAATGGTTAATGGACATCCCACCCTTCATTTAAGTGGCTAAGGTATCAACCCCTTGCCGGTTAATGGACATCACACCCTCCATTTAGGTAGTCAAGGTATCAACCCCTTACCGGTTAATGGACATCACATCTTCCATTTAGGTAGCCAAGGTATCAACCCCTTACTAGTTAGTGGACATCACACCCTCCATTTAGTTAGCCAAGGTATTATCACACCCTCCACCAAGGTGGTCAAGGTCTAGCAACCCTCTCAACAAGGAAAGGTCATTAAATAATAACATAGATACTTCTCATAAATATAACTCATATGAACATTCATTTCATCATCATAAAGTCTTTTAACTCATAAGACATACTTTGGACCTTCAATTCCTTAAGAAACCATATCCGAATATTTTATCAAACACTTAGAGAGTGTGTAGTACTAGTGTAAAACCATGCAATCCAAAAGTGAAATCATGCAAGAAAATCCATTGTAAAACTATCAATCAAGACCTTGTAACACCCTTAAGCAATATACATCAAAACCCCTCATCAAATCTTACAATAAATCCAAGATTTATAGCTCAAAACATAGCAAAACAATCACAACTTTACATATATTTAACATAGTTCATACTAGTAAAATCATTTGTAAAATCATCTTTAAATCACGTAAATTAAGTAAAAAGGAGATTAGGGAACCATGGGTGAAAGGACCCAATGGTTGAAACTCACATACCTTAGCTTTGGAGAATCCTTGAATGAGATTGGAGATGGACACTTAAAGCTTGAATGAAATCCTTAAAGAAATCCTTAAGATTGGTCTTGAGTTTTGGGACTTGAATTTTGAGTGAAATATGAGTCTAAGTGTTTGAATGAGTATTCGAAGATGTTTAGGATGATATGCTGGTGAAATAAGGCTAAGTATAGATACTTTCAAGTATAGGAACCCTCAGGCCGAAGACATGAAAGTCTTGGACCAAAGTGAAAAAAAGGACCAAAATAACACTGCTCCACATCGGGGAAGCGACACAGATTACTCATGAAAATTTGCATTTTTGAACATACGTGTTCTATGAAAACGGGCATAAATTCTTCATCCAAACTCCGAATAAGGTGAAACCAAGTGCGTTGGAAAGCAAATTCAAAGAACTTTAATTTTGTAGGTCATGGGCTACTAAGATTTTTGTGTGCTATGAGATATTCTCCTTTAAAGTGGACCCTTTTAAATTGCATTTTTTAGATTTTTGGATTTTGATATGGTTGCTCTAAAATTTGGGTTAGACCATATCCAACTTAATTTCCCCCCCGACTAGGAATATGAAGTCGAATTTTCAAAATAATGAATAAATTTTTAGATATATGGAAATTACAATTCTGGGCACTTTCGAGACCCATTTTTGGGCACTTTTTGGGGTCATTTCAATGCTTATAGAACTCAATATTCTAAGAGAGAAAATTGTGAGAGAGAGACTTTGAAACACTTCTGCTTTAATTCAATCTTCAAGCTTGTGATTTTCATTAACTTTGGATTTTCTTGATCTTAATTCAATTGTGTAAGTATTTAATTATGTCTTCTCAATTCATAATCTATTCATCTACACATAGTATGAGTAGCTATATCCAAAACTAGGGTTGTGGGAACCATGAATAACTAATAAAGTAAAATCAGATAATTCACAATTCTTGGAAGGTGTATATACATGTATTAGTTAACTCCTTTCGTTTTGCATGTTTTCTGATGATGGCCAACATTATAACCCACCTAGTGTTACTAACTGGACCTAGGTAGTTAAAAATAGGAAAAGAGATTAATTAACATGATTCGATTGACATGTTCTCATCTAATCAACAAAATTAGGCAAAAGGGAGGTTGTATTGGGACTTATAAGTAATGGTAGTAATGCACTCTATGGAGATGGGCCAGTCACATAGTGAAATTAGCCTCTCACCTTTGACCAAATGGCTTTGTGAAGATAAATTACAATCTTGCATGCTATACACTGGACAAGAATTAGGTTATCCAGGGATACTGAGTTGGGAAATCATGGGGAACACAATACACTAGTTGCTCTCTATTATTGATTTTTTCTCATGATAATTAGTTTATTTTTCTCATTGATTATTGTAAACCCCCATTCTTTGGGAAATTGAGTCAGTTAACTACTTGGATTGCATATTGATGAATTTGTCTTGAGTCTATGTATTCCCTAAGGGTTCCAACCTAACCTTGGTTAGGTTCTATTTCTTGACAATGACCACTTTATCATCTAAAAAGGAGTTGTAATTTGGGCGACGTCAAGATTTTGGCGCCGTTGCCGAGGAATACAACTAGAATTAGTAACATTCATTAGTGATTCGAGTGTTATTCCTTAGTTTCTTTTATTTTACTTTTGTTTTTGTTTTTTTATCTTTCCAGGGTATATGAGAAGTGTATGCCCAACACACGGAGTCAAGGCAAGCCCTTAAATCCATTTTATCTTGAGATCCATAGAACAATAAAAAGAATCGCCCAAGAAAATGCCAACAACGTGACCAATGCAGCCCTAAATAGGAACAATAATAAAGAGGATTAGAATGAGAAACCCACCTATTTTGGAGAACATTCCACAACCTCAGGAATTCAATGTGAATGCTTAGTTATGGATCTAGTGCAGGTTGAACCCTATGGCTATGGTTGTGACTCGAGTTATTATGTTACCACCATTACCGGAAGACATAATAGTCACAGTCTCTAGTGAGTTATGTCAGATGCTGCAGAACGATAGGCTATTTATAGGCTCACCATCAGAGGATCCACATAGTCACTTGCACAATGTGACATTCGTTTGTAAGAGTGTGATGGGGACACAAAATTTGTCTAAAGATGGTGTGAGACTTCACGTCTTCCTACTATCTCTTTTGGGAAATGTTACATTGTGGTTATATGAGCTCCCACAGAGTTCATTCACCAGCTAGGTAAACTTACAAAAAGCCTTTTCTAAGATGTACTTCCCTAGATTGAAGAAGCTCAAGTTAAAAGGACCAAATCAGCAACTTCGAGCAACTTCTTGGTGATTCGATAAGCACTACTTGGGAGCGATTTACAAAATGTCTGAGGAACATCCCTAACCACAAGATAGTCGATGATGCCTTGGTGGAGATATTCTACCATGCCCTTGATGAGAATACTCAAGCCTGCGCTAATACTATCATGGGGGGCATGTTCCTTGATCAACCATTTGCAAGGATTATGAAATGTATAGAGAAAGTGGTCAAGATGAATAGTGCATGGGGGCAGTGGGAAAGGCTTCCACAAAGAATTTATATGCTGTCAGTGTGAGGTCAGAGCAAGCCAAAATTAATGAAGAAATTATGTAGTTGCTTGCTCAACTTCTCACAAGCATGGATATTGTAATAAAGTAGAACATTGAAAGAGTGAACGCAGTAGTTCACCAACCCGCACGTACACCTATGTAAGAGAAGCCATATTACGAGTAGGACAAATATTTTGTTAGTTATTAGATGGGGGGTTTCTGGACTAAGCTCAAGGGTCCAAGCACGACTATTGGCGGCAAGGTCCAAGAAACCAAGGTTGGAAGTTTGGCAGAGATGGAGCTTACTGGGGCAGAGATGGAGCTTACTGGGATGTAACGACCCAAACAAGTACCCCAAAACGTGCCTCGAAATGCCAAAAATATTTAATTTATATATATCTCAAAATCCATTTGTCATTTCAAAAATCCGACTTTGGATTCCTGTTCAGGGCATCCAAATTAGGGAGAAAAGGGTCTAACCCCAATTTAAGAGCAAAGATTTAGCAAGTACAAAATTTCAAAAATCAATTTCCAAGAGGGGTTTTCATGTCCCCCTCACGATGCACCCCTATGTATTTTGGAACTCAATTTTTCAGCTTCAGTCCAAGACTCTAAGTCTTGGGCATAAAAGCTCCCATACGTGTTTTTACCCATACTTAGTCATATTTCACCCTAATATCATCCTAAACACTTCCCAATACAAACTCAAACACTTAGTCATATTTTCAATCCCCAAAATCAAGTCCCAACCCTTATCCCAAGCTACGGTTCTCCTTCAAGGTTTCTCTTCAAGCTTCAAGTCTCCATCTCCAATCTTCACCAAGTTCATACAAAGCTATGGTATATGGTGTTGAACCATTGGGTCCTTCCACCCATGGTACCTAAGTATCCTTTTACTAATATTCATGATTTAAAGTTGATTTTACATGTAGGTCATGCATATTGAGAAACTGTACTACACAATGATTTTACGTCATGAAAGTATGGTTGTTTTAGCATGTTTTGAGCTTTAAATCTTGGATCTAATGTTAAATTTTTTGAGGAGTTTTGATGTGAATGTCTTGGGGGTGATGTAAGGTGTCGATTGATGGTTTTACTATAGATTTTATCACATGATTTAATCTCCAAATTACATGGTTTTTTACCCCCACTACCTATGGTTTCTTGAGGAAATGAAGGTCCAAAGTATGAGATATGATATGAATGATGTTATGATGATGAAATAAGCTTATGTATATGATTATTCCTGTATGAAGGTTTGCGATAGAGCATATGATAACATTCATTAGTGATTCGAGTGTTATTCCTTAGTTTCTTTTATTTTACTTTTGTTTTTGTTTTTTTATCTTTCCAGGGTATTAATCTTATATAAAGTGTAGAATCGACCATGCCCAATCCAGGGGGTTTGAGCACTCGGATAACCTAGTGAAGGGTTTGTACTTCTCCACCTGGTGATGGGGTAGCATCATTACTAACCTAGATGGGGTGTTGTACTCGTCAACCTAGGGAAGGGTTTTTACTTCTCTACCATGGTGATGGGGAGGCATTATCACCAACCTAGATGAGGGTTAGTACTTATCCACCTAAGTGATGGGGAGGCATCATCACTAACCTACCAAAGGGTTGTACATTTGAAAATCTGTTATTCCTCATCCACCTAAGTGATGGGGTGGCAACATCACTAACCTACCAAGGGGTTCGTATTTTAGAAATTTACTTTGGTCTCTTCTACATATATGATATCCTATATGAGCATAGGTTACTTAAGCAAGTTTTACTTATGCATTGATCATACATGTCATGTTGCTATATCATGCCTATTATCAATTCTTATGCATGTTGATTATGAAACTTATCTCTTGTTGCATGGCATCCCACATATTTAGTACATCCATATGTACTAACGCATACACCTGCCTATATGATATCACCATGTAGGAACCGATGCTCAAGCTGATCATCTTCCCTCTCCACGTGGCTAGTCAGTGGTATTCCAAGCTTGTTGGTGAGTCCTCCACTTTGAGGACCTTAGTCTATGATTGTTATTATCAATGTATTGAGACACTTTCTTATGTTCTATTTTGACTATGAGGGTGAGCCCAGTTACTTTGTCTTGGCCCCCGCTCTATCTATGTAGTAGAGGTGTTGTTGGACACATTATGTATTATGCTTGAGCTTTGACTTACTTATAATATTCAAGCTATTTAAGTATAAGTTTCTCTCTCTCCCTTAGTCCTCATTTCCCTTGTTTATATTTTTTACATTATTTTACATTGCTTCCGCAACCAAGGATATGTAATGATATGCTATGAGGCTTGTTTGAGGTCTCTTTGGGTTCCCTATTCATCGGTAACATCTAGGCCCTAGGCTTGGGTCATGACAAACTTGGTATCAGAGCACTTTGTTGATGGATCCTCAGATTCCAACATACCACGTCGATTAGAGTCCTACTCATGATTGTGAACCACGCCATGACTATGAATAGGAGGCTATGAGGTATTTTAGGAAATCTTTCTCTTTTTCATGTTCTAAGTCATCCTATAGAATTGTGGTGAGTTTTTCCCCTAATAATTGTTCTCTAATATGCAAGATCATGCCAAACACTAGAGAAAGACGTGCTCAAACTCCCCCGGAGCAACCTACCAATGGTGAGCGTCTGGATACCCTTACTATGCTTTCCCAAGTGGTGGCCAACCAAGTCCAACAAAGGGCCCAAGTCCCTTATGCTAGTACCTTGGAAGCTAGGGTAAGAGACTTCATAAGGATGAATCCTCCAGTTTTTCTTAGGTCAAAGGTGGATGAAGACCAACAAGAGTTCATCGATGAGGTCTACAAAATCTTAAATATCATGGGTGTTGGGCAAATAAAAAGGGCGGAGTTGGCAGCACACCAACTAAAAGGGGTAGCCTAAATTTGGTATGAGCAATGGAAGGTTGAGAAGGGAGATGGTAATATGGTGCTTTGTGAGGAGTTCAAATTGGCCTTCCTTAATCGGTTTTTGCCTCTTGTACTTAGGGAGGCAAAGTTGGTAGAGTTTATAAAATTTAAACAAAGTGGTTTAAGTGTTAGAGAGTATGCCCTCTAATTTAATTAACTTTCAAAGTATGCTCGTCACTTGATGGCCAATCCTAGGTCAAGGATGAATAAGTTTGTTATGGGGGTCTTCGACTTGGTAAGGGAAGAATGCCGGTCTGCTATGCTTATTAGTGACATGGGCTTATCTCAATTGATACCCTATGCCGAGAAAATGGAGGAAGAAAAGATGAAAAAAAAGGAGGGGCCATGAGGCCACGAAGCCCGTCATGGGGGTAAGTTCCATATGAGTAGCCGATTCCATCAAGGCCAAGGGCCTCGTCATGCTACAAATAGGGAGTTTGCCAATGACTTCCCTAGACCTCAAGGTATTGGTGGTGTGGCTCCTAATGATATATGTCCTAGATGCGGGAAGAGTCATAATGGCTCATTTTTTAAGGGTTCTAATACATGCTTCGATTGTGGGGAGCTTGGTCACAAGAAGTTAGATTGTCCAAGAAATCGTGTAAGGGTCGAGGTGCAAATATGGTTCCATTGGGTAGAGGTGGTCCTCAAGGTGGTGCCCTAAGGCACAATCGATTCTATGCTCTACATGGTAGACAAATAGTTGGTGAGGTCCCTAATGTTGTTACCGGTATGTTGAAAATCTTTGACTTTGATGTTTATGCTTTGATTGATTTAGGTCCCACTCTTTCAATTGTTAGCCCTCTTATTGGTAAAAAGTTTCATGTTGTCACCAAGTTATTTCATGAGTCATATGAAGTGTCTACTCCTATTGGTGCCTCTGTTGTTGCTAGGAAAGTCAATAGGAGTTGTCCTATTTGCATTTTCCATAAGTTTTTACCTTGTGATTTTGTTGAATTAGACATGGTGGATTTTGATGTCATACTTGGGATGGATTCGTTGCATCCTTACTATGCATCTATTGATTGTAGAACCCGTAGGGTCAAGTTTCAATTTCCTAATGAACCCGTTCTTGACTGGGAAAGTCAAGATGTGGTGGTCAAGAGTAGATTCATTTCATGCATTAAAGACGATAATTTTATTTCTAGGGGGTTTTTGTATCATCTTATGAGGGTTGAAGATGTGGAGTCCAAAGTCTGTTCCATTGAGTCGGTCACCATTGTAAACGAGTTTCTTGATTTCTTCCTAAATGACTTTCTGGTGTTTCTCTTGAGAGGGAGATAGATTTTGACATAGATCTCCTTCCCGACACTCAACCTATCTCTATTCCCCCTTACTGTATAGCCCTAGCAGAGTTAAAGAAGTTAAAAGAGCAATTGAAAGATTTATTGGAAAAGGGATTTATTTGACCTAGTCTATCACCTTGGGGTGCACCGGTGTTGTTTGTAAAGAAGAAAGATGGGTCACTTAGAATGTGCATTGACTATCAATAACTTAATAGGTCACTATATAGAATAGGTATCCTCTTTCGAGAATTGATAACTTTTTTGTCCAATTGCTAGGGGGTAGCTTTTTCTCTAAGATTAATCTTCGGTCCGGGTACCATCAAGTAAGGATGAGGGAGTATGATATTCCCAAGATGGCAATCTAGACTAGATATGGGCTATGAGTTTGTGTTGATGTCCTTTGGGTTGACTAATGCACCGGCCATCTTCATGGACCTAATGAATAGGATCTTCAAACCCTACTTGATTCCTTTATTGTGGTCTTCATTGATGATATATTGATCTATTCATATAGTAAGGAGTAGCATATGGGTCATTCGAGGATGGTACTTCAAATATTAAGGCAGGAGAGATTGGTATGCTAAGTTTGACAAATATGAGTTTTGATTGATTGAGGTTGTATTTTTGGGACATGTGGTGTCGGGGGATGGCGTTAAAGTGGATCCTAAGAAGATCGATATGATTAGGAATTGACCTAGACCATTGACCCTATCGAATATTACGAGTTTCTTGGGCCTTGTGGGTTACTATAGAAGGTTTGTGAATGGGTTCTCCTCCATTGCTTCCCCTATGACAAAATTGACTCAAAAGAAGGTTAAGTTTGTGTGGACCAATAAATGTGAGAAAAGCTTCCAAACATTGAAAAATAAACATGTGCCCACTCCTATATTGTCACCACTTGATGGGCTTGAGAGTTTTGTTGTGTATTTTGATGAATCTACGGTTGGTTTGGGTTGTGTGCTAATGCAAAATAGTAAGGTCATAACCTATGCTTCTAGGCAACTCAAGGTGCATGCAAAGAACTACCCTACCCATGATCTTGAATTAGCTGCCGTGGTGTTTGCATTAAAGATTTGGTATCATTATTTGTATGGGGTGCATGTTGATGTCTTCACCGATCACAAGAGCCTTCAATATGACTTCACACAAAAAGATCTTAACTTGAGACAAAGAATTTGGCTAGAATTTCTTAAAGATTATGACATTAGTGTACATTATCATCTGGGTAAGGCAAATGTGGTGGCGTATACTTTGAGTCAGGTGTCCATGGGTAGCCTAGCTCATGTGGATGGTGGTGATAGGGAGATGGCTAGGAAGGTGCATAGATTTGCTAGATTGGGGGTTAGGTTGGAAGATATGGGTAATTGTGTAGTTGTTGTTGATGGTTCTAGATCTTTCTTGGTTGAAGGGGTGATAGTAAAACAAGACCTTGACTCCTTCTTGCTTGAATTGAAGGCCTTGATGAAAGAGGGCAAAGTAGAGGTTTTCTCCCAAGGGGGAGATGGTGCCCTTAGGTTTTTTATGCGTTATGGCCTATTTTGAGGCTTTTTATGTTACATATTGTAGATCACCGGTGCGTTGGTTTGAGGTTGAGGAGGTGGATTTATTGGGGCTGGATCTGGTTATGGAGGCTCTTCAAAAGGTTAATATGATAAGGTTGAGAATGGCCCAAAGTCGTCAAAAATCCTATGTCGATGTAAGGAGGAAAGGCCTAGAGTTCCAAGTGGGTGATTGGGTCTATTTAAAGGTTTCTCCAATGAAAGGTGTGGTCCGTTTTGCTAAAAAGCAAAAGTTGAGCCCAAAGGAATATTGGTCCTTATAAGGTGATAGAGAGGGTTGGCAAGGTAGCTTATAGTGAAATGAATTTTGTTCATCTGGTGTTCCATGTCTCTATGTTGAGAAAATATATTGGTGATCCTAATGCCATTGTACCACTTGATGTTGTAGGTGTTGTGGGAGATAACTTGACCTATGAGGAGGTTCCGATTCAGATCTTGGATAGGCAAGAAAAGAGATTGAGGAACAAAGAGGTGGCATCCGTTAAGGTCCTTTGGAGGAACCAACAAGTTGAAAGTGCTACATGGGAGGCCAAAGCAGACATCCAAAAGCAGTATCATCATCTTTTCCACTCCACTCATGCCTAAGGTACAAATGCTAAGTCCTATATATTATTTCAATTCTTACATTTCAGCCCCTATGTCATTCATATGCATTCATGTTTAAGTGGGTAAGCTTATGACGATGAGTTCACACTTATGTTGAGATTTTTAAAATAGTGTTTTGCATGTTATCTTACGTTCTTGTTGGGGTTGATTTGTTCATGATTACTCTTGTCTTGTACATCTCTTTTACATTCGGGGATGAATGTTCCCAAGAAGGAGATATTGTAACGATCCCAAAAAGTGCCCTAAAACGTACCTCAAAATGTCTAGAATTTTAATTTCCTTATATCTCAAAATATATTTGTGATATTTAAAATCCGACTTCGTATTCTTATTTAGGGGGTCCAATTTAGGGGAAAAAGGGTCTAGTCCCGATTTAAGAGCAAAGATTTAGCAATTTCAAAATTTCAAAAATTCAAAAATCAATTTCCAGAGGGGTTTTTGCGTCCCCCTCGTGATATGCCCCTATGTAATTTTGAACTCTGTTTTTCATCTTTGGTCCAAGAATTTAGGTCTTGGGCCTAAAAGCACCCATATGTCTTTTTACCCATACTTAGTCATATTTCACCCTTATATCATCCTAAACACTTCCTAATACAAACTCAAAAACTTAGTCATATTTTCACTCTCCAAACTCAAGTCCCAAACCCTCATCCCAAGCTAAGGTTCTCCTTCAAGGTTCTTCTTTAAGCTTCAAGTCTCAATCTCCAATCTTCACCAAGTTCATCTAAAGCTAAGGTGTGTGGTGTTGAACCATTGGGTCCTTTCACCCATGGTGCGTAAGTCACCTTTTTACTAATATTGCAAGATTTAAAGTGGATTTTACATGTGGGTCTTTAATATTGAGAAAATTTATTGCACAATGATTTTAGTTCATGAAAGCATGGTTGTGTTAGCATGTTTTGAGCTCTAAATCTTGGATCTAATGTTGGATTTGATGAGAAGTTTTGATGTAAATGCCTTATGGTGTTGCAAGGTGTCGATCGATGGTTTTTATTACAGATTTTCTTGCATGATTTCATCTCCAAATTGCATGGTCTTTTACCTCCACAAACACCCTCAAGGTGTTTGATAAAATCTCCAGTTATGGTTTCTTGAGGAAATAAAGGTCCAAAGCATGAGATATGATATGAACGATGTTATGTTGATAAATGGGCTTATGTATATGATTATTCCTATATGAAGTATTGCACTAGAGCATATGATGAATCTTATGTAAAGTGTAGAATCGACTATTCCCAATCTGGGTGGTTGGAGCACACAGATAACCTAATAAAGGGTTTATACTCCACTTGGTGATGGGGTACATCATCACTAACCTAGATGGGGGTTTGTGATCATTAACCTAGGGAAGGGTTTGTACTTCTCTACCATGGTGATAGGGCGGCATTATCACCAACCTAGATGAGGGTTAGTACTTATCCACCTAAGTGATGGGGTGGTAAAGTCACTAACCTACCAAGGGGTTCGTACTTTTAAAATTTAGTTTGGTCTCTTCTACACATATGATATCCTATATGAGCATGGGTTATTTAAGCATGTTTTACTGATGCATTGATCATACATATCATGTTGCTATATCATGCCTATTGTCTTTTATTATGCATGTTGATTATGAAACTTATCTCTTGTTGCATAGCATCCCACATACTTAGTATATTCAAATGTACTAATGCATACTCTTTCATACATGATATCACCATGTAGGAATCGGTGCTCAAGTTGATCATATTCCCCCTCCACATGGCTAGTCAATGCTATTCCAAGCTTATTGGCGAGTCCTTCAATTCGGGGACCTTAGTCTATGATTTCTATTATTTATGTATTAAGACACTTTCTTATGTTCTATTTTGACTTTGATGGTGAGCCCCGTTACTTTGTCTTGGTCTCTGCTCTATCTATGTAGTAGAGGTGTTATTGGACACATTATGTATTATGCTTGAGTTTTGATTCAGTTATGATATTCAAGCTACTGAAGTATAAATCTCTCTCTCCCTTAGTCCCAGTTCCCCTTATTTATATTTCTTATGTTGTTTTACATCCGCGACCAAGGATGTGTAATGATATGCTATGAGGCTTGTTTGGGGTCCCTTCGGGTACCTTATTCGCCGGTAACATCTAGGACCTATGCTTGGATCATGACATGGGACAGCCGCGGAAGTTATTATGATAGGAACAAAGGTCCAGATACAGATAGGGTCATAGAGATGGCTTAAGAAATGGCCTTTATGTGCCACCACATAACTGCGACGCAGCTACAAGCAATTCCAGAATTGAGGATATATTTGATCGCCTATTGGAGAAGGCTGAGACACAGTATGAGACCCTATGATACATAAAAATAGAGACCTGTTGTATCAAACAAAAGATAGAGTCTCATTATGTGGCTGTTAAATAGCTGGAACATCAGTTCAGATAGGTGTCAACTCAGTTAAGTTAGCGTCAAAGAGGTACACTACCTAGTAATACAGTGCAAAGTTCGACAAATAAAGGGCAGTGTATGGCAGTCACCACTTGGTGAAAAGAGCATAATTGACCCTCCTATGTCAGTGGATGTAGAGGATGTTCGTGAGGAGATCATTCCAGTAATGGATGTAGTTGAAGGAGATGATCATGGAAAGGATAGGGTGAGTGATGTAGCTAAAGCGCCAGAGGTTTCAACCCATCCCTAAGCCTCCTTCTCTCTTCCCACGGAGACTCAAAAAGAGGGAGGAGGAAGGCAAATTCTCTGCATGCTAAAGCAGACATCTATCAACATCCCTCTCATCGAGGCTTTGGAGAAGATGCCAGACTATGGGAAGTATATGAAGGACTTGGTCACCAAAAAGTGCATTATGAGTCAAGAGTTTTCTCAAGAGCTTCGACATTGCAGTGCTATCACTATGAAGTTCTTAGCTCAGAAGCGTGAAGATTCAGGTGCTTTTACCATATCCTGCACCATTGGAGATGTAGAGTTCGCAAAGGCACTATGTGACAAAGGTTCCAGTATCAATTTGATGCCCCTTGCAGTCTACAAGAAGCTTGGTTTGGGAGCCCCTACTCCAACTAGCATGCTGTTACTTATGGTGGATAGAATCGTGAAGAATCCTATGGGGATACTTTATAATATGTTGGTAAAATAGGAAAAATTTGTATTTCCCGTAGACTTTATGATACTTGATTGTGAAATTGATTTCAAAGTTACTATTATCTTCGGAAGGCCCTTGTTAGCTACCAAATGCACCTTGGTTGATATGGAGAAGGGCTTACTCAAATTCAAATTTGGGAAAGATGAGGTCATGTTCAATGTGAGTCAGAAAGCAAGGAAAAAAGATGTTATGAAAGTTCTTTCTGTTGTCAAGACTATTGATGAAGCTAACCTAGAGGTACTTCTTGAAGAAAGATTAGGTGTTAAACATTGGAAGCAGTGCTGATAAACTTCAATAGTGATGGCATCCTAGACTATGAAGAGACAGTGAATGCTCTAGGGGCGTCTTATGGTCCTATGCGCCAAACTAAAATATAGCTCAATTTGCAAAATTAGGAGTCACCACCTACAAAGCCCTCCATAGAAGACCCACCGATGTTAGAATTGAAGGCCCTTCTAGCACATCTGAGGTATGTATTTTTGGGAGCTAATAACACTTTTCCAGTCATAGTTGCTGCGGACCTGATTGAGGTGCAGGTGTGCACCCTTGTAAGGGTGCTTAAACAATTCAAGAAGTCCATAGGATAGATGATTGCAGATATCATTCGTATCCCTCTCGAGGTATGTATACACAAAATCGAGTTGGTCAAAAACTACAAGTCGAGCATTGAGCACAAAAGGCATCTCAACCCCCTATGAAAGAGGTTATCCGTAAAGAGATCATCAAATGGTTGATACATGAGTAATCTACCCAATTGCTGATTGTGAATGGGTAAGTCCGGTGTAGCACAATCCAAAAAAAGGAGGTATCACAGTGGTACCAAATGCCAACAATGAGTGAATCCTGATGCATCTAGTCATAGGATGGAGGGTATGCATGTATTACAGAAAGCTTAATATTTAAACAGAAAAAGATCACTTCCCTATGCCATTAATAGATCAGATGTTGGATCGACTAGCTGGAACAAGGCGGTACTGCTTTATTGATGAGTATTCAGGCTATAATCAGATCATCATCACTCGAGAGATCAATAAAAGACCATATTTAGATGCCCCTTTGGACCTTCGCATTCAAGAGGATGCCATTCAGGTTGTGTAATACCCCAATGACATTTCAAAGATGCATGATGTCCATTTTCTCAAACATGGTGGAGAACACTATTGAAGTCTTCATGGATGACTTCAGTATGGTTAGGAACTCATTTGAGGATTGTTTGAAGCACCTACATGATGTTTTGCAAAGATGTGAAAAAACCCATCTGGTACTAAATTACGAAAAGTGTCACTTCATGGTGAAAAGGGTATTGTGTTGGGGTAAAGGATATCTAGCAAGGGCATTGAGGTCGATAGAGCCAAAGTGTAGGTGATTAAGAATCTCCCACCATCCATCTTAGTAAAGGGTGTGAGGAGTTTCTTGGGGCATGCAGGATTCTATCAAAAATTCATCCCTATGCTTGGATCATGAAGAATCTCCCACCATCCATCTTAGTAAAGGGTGTGAGGAGTTTCTTGGGGCATGCAGGATTCTATCAAAAATTCATCACAGATTTCTCTAAGATTGTACACCCATTGTGCAAACTATTTGAGAAAGTTGCTAAGGTTGAGTTTAATGATACATATTTGAAAGCCTGTGAAGAATTAAAGAAGAGGTGGAGGTGATTAAGAAGCTCCCACCATCCATCTCAGTAAAGGGTCGGAGGAGTTTCTTGAGGCATGCAAGATTCTATTCGAGATTCATCAAAGATTTCTCTAAGATTGCATACCCATTGTGCAAACTATTTGAGAAAGTTGCTAAGGTTGATTTTGATGATGCATGTCTGAACGCATGTGAAGAGTTAAAGAAGAGGTTGATTTCAACACAAATCATTATGGCTCCAGACTGGTCCAAGCCCTTGGAGACTATGTGCGATGCAAGCAGGGTCGCACTAGGTATGGTATTGGGATAATGCAAGGAGATGATATTACATCCCGTATATTATGCCCGCAAAGCCCTAAATATAGCCCAGAAGAATTACACTATGATAGAATTAGAGTTACTCACATTGGTCTTTGCATTTGAAAAGTTCAGGTCATCTATTGGGGGCCAAAGTAGTGGTGCATACATACCATTAGCACTTAATTATTTGATGGCTAATAAGGATGTAAAGCCAAGGTTGATTAGATGAGTGCTTCTCTTGCAAGAGTTCAACTTTAATGTCCTTAACAAAAAAGAGATAGAGAATCAGGTTGCAGATCACCTCTCCAGATTAGAAAATGGGGCAATGATGAACTTTGATGATGGATTGGAGATAAATGATTCTTTTCCTGATGAGAGAGTGTTGGTTGCGTCTTATAATATGATACCATTGTTTGTAGACTATAATAACTACTTTGTGAGTGATATCGTGCCACCTGACCTAAACACACATCAGCGTCAGAAGTTTATGTCAGCTATTGGGAAGTTCTTCTAGGATAACTCATACTTGTTCTGTGTATATGCTAATGGGATTATTTGTCATTGTGTTCCTGAGGTCGAAATGATGAGCATACTTGAGGCATACCACTCATCATTGGTAGATGGACATCATCATGGGATTCGAATAGCCCATAAGATCTTACAATGTGGTTATTATTTGCCCAACATCCACCAAGATGCTCATGAGTATGCCAAAGCTTGTGATTGGTGCCAAAGAGAAGGTAGCGTTTCTTGTAAATGTGAGCTTCTACTAAACCGCATTATGGCAATGGAGTTATTTGATGTATAGGGTATAGACTTAATGGGACCATTTGTTAGCTCACATGGAAACAAGTACATCCTAGTTATGTGGATTATGTATCAAAGTAGATGGAGGTTGTAGTTCTACCTAACAATGAGGGCAAAAATGTCACAATATTTTTGCAAAAGAATATTTTCTCAAGGTTTGGCACTCCTTGAACAATCATCAGTGAAGGAGGTTCTCACTTCTGCAATATGCTTTTTAAAGATCTTCTTGAAAAGTATGGAGTGAAATATCAGGTGGTGACGCCTGATCATCCTCACACAAGCTTACAGATGAAGGTGTCTAATAGGGAAATTAAGCAGATCCTATCTAAAACTGTTGAATGATAACTGGATGGATTTGTCACGAAAGTTGGATGACACACTATAGGTATACTGGATAGCATTCAAGACTACTATAGGCATGTTTTCCTACCAAATTGTCTTTGGGAGAGCATGTCACTTGCTAGTGGAGCTTGAGCATAAAGCAATGTGGGCATTGAATAAGTTGAATCTGGATTGGAATGAAGCAACAAACTCTAGACTGAGCCAACTCAATGTGGTTGATGAGTTTTGATAGAAAGAATATGAGAGCTTAACCTTATATAAACAAAGAATGAAGCTGCAGCATGATCGCCACATAGAGAATCGCCAATTCACACTAGCGGACTTGGTGCTGCTATATAATTCTAAACTGATGCTATTTCTTGGGAAGCTTAAATTCAGATGGTTGGGACCCTTCTGAGTGGCACACATCTTTGATCATGGGGCTATCAAATTAGAGAGACAAAATGGAGGAACTTTCAAAGTAAATGGCCAAAGAGTCAAGCTATACCTTTAGAATATGGAAGAGATCAAGACGATAGAGGAATGAGATCTTGAGGAAGTTTGATTACTCAAGCTATCTATGTCATGCCGCGATAATAAGTTAGGTGCTGCTTAGGAGGCAACCTAAGGTTGACCCTGGCGCTTAGGCACTAGGTATTTGTTTTTGACTAGTTATGTTCTATTTTTGCTTGATTTTGTGCGTTCGGGACAATGCACATCCTTTTTGATGGAGTGTGGTAGTTATTGGCCTCAGTGAAGTCTGAGTAGCTTATGGTCCAAAACTATCCTAATTTTTTATCTTGAGGTTTCTTGCTTGTGTTTTTTTTCCCAGTGGATATTTATTTTCTGTTGAACCGGCATATTTTGCATGTTAGGATAATATTTGTAGCATATAGTACCAATACTTATGGCATATAACATGTTTTTGTGTTTTGTTTTGAAAAACAATACCCATAAAACGTTTTGATTAAGTAGTTAGATAGTAACCATGCATGTTTTGGTGTCTGACAATATTTGTTCTGATGAGTGAGGTACATTGAGATAAGAAGCATGATTTATGTGTCTATTGTTGATTATGTTTGTAGTGCCATGTGAGTGTGACCTTTATTTGATATATTTGTGTGTTATATGCTAATTCAGAATTTTCCTTGTGTCATGACCCAAGCCTAGGGCCTAGACATGACACGGCGAATGGAGAACCCGAAGGAACTCCAAACAAGCCTCTTAGCATGTCATACATACATCCTTGGTCGCAGAAGCAACATAAACAACATCAAGAGAGTATAAATAAGGATAAGGGACTAAGGGAAGTCATTAATAGTATAAATCATAAGGAGTCAAAGCTCAAAGCATAATTACACCGCTTGTCCAACAACACCTCTAGCATAGATTGGTTGAGGGCCAAGATACTTATTGGGCTCACCCTGTTAGTATCATAATTCAACATAAAGAGATAACAAGAGTAAGAGTGCAATGCTAGTATCCCCGAAGTTGAGGACTCACCAATAGTTTATCTTCAAGATGTCCAAACTAGCCACAAGGAGTATAATTGTGAGTAGCTTCGATTCCTGCATGGTAACATCATATAGGCATAGAGTATGCGTTAGTATGTTTGAATTTATTAAGTATGCAGGATCCAAATGCAACAAGAGATAGGCAACATAGTCAAAATGCATATACATAGGCAATGGGAAGTATAATGACAATATGGCATACATGATCAATGCTTGAGGTAAAACATGCTTAATCATAATCTAGGAATGTAAACTTAATATGGAATATATATATGTGCGAACTTTACACCAACATGCTTAAGATGGGCCACATAGCCACTCACACACTTTACAATATAACCTTTTCGGAGAGTTTTACCAATACCCTACCTTACAACATAGTCTTTTCGGTAGGTAGTATAAGATGTCTCCTACTTTACGATATAATCTTTTAGGTAGGAGCCATGAGTTATCCTACCTTATGATATAATCTTTTAGGTAGGAACCATGAATTATACCTTATGGCATGGGCTTTTTGGTAGGTATTATAGGATGTCCTTACATTACAATATAATCTTTTCGGTAGGAGCCATGAGTAATTCTACCTTTTTGGTAGATCTTATAGAATGTCCATACCTTACGATATAATCTTTTCGATAGGAGTCATGAAAATAGCTCATCAAACCAACACATTTAAGTATCAAGAAAGAACTCCTCATTTTCCCAAGAACACAACAAACATGAGAGACCAACAATTCACTTGCAATGCTATAGGTGTTTTACATGATTTAAACACATATATACATTCCTTTCATCATTATAATGCCACTTGACTCATAAGCCATGCCATAGATCATCAATAACTCAAGAATCCTTAACAAGATATTTTATCAAATAGTTGGCGAGTGTCTAATGCTAGTTCAAAATCATGCAATTCAAGAGTGAAATCATGTGAGGAAAATCAATGTAAACCAACCCACCAATACTTGGTACCACTCTCATGAAAGATACATTGAAATCCCCTATATAATTTCATCATAGATCATAGTTTCATAGCTTAAAGCATGCATTCTCACAATAGACAAACCATCTCATAGTATAAGCTTAAAATATATAAACATGTGTTTTCAATCAACATTTCATGAAACCCCAACATAACTTTTAATCAAGTGCATAATGAGTAATACCTATAAGCAACAAAACTTGGAAACATGCAATTTTCGTAAAAAGGAAGATTGGGTTTCATGGGTGAAAGGTACCCTTGAATGAAACCCACATACCTTAGACCTTGAATTTCATGGAATTGGGTTGTGAAAGACTTGAAGCTTTGAAGTGGGTCTTGGAATCTAGAACTTGCTCTTGACTTTTCATGAATTTGTATTGGGGTTTTGATGGAGGCTCTTGCAAAAATTTGAGAGTCTATTCAAGTTGAGAGTAATGATGTTGATCCTTTGGAATAGGGTTTATGTGTTTTGGGGAAGTTAAGATAGCATTAGAAGTCTAAAAAGGTCACTAGAGTAAATTAAATTCATGAAAATTCCATTAACGAAATGGAGAAAAAAATTGATAACGTGTCACCTCACTTGAGGTTACACGGGTCGTGTGGCACTCCGCGGTTCGTGTGGAGTACCCGTGAACCAACACCTGGACAATTTCTGGAAATTAGAAACTTTGCCAAGACATGGAAATTTTTGCCTAAGTTTCACCTCATGGACTGGTTCACGGGCCGTGTGAAGTCACACGGTCTGTTTACTGGTACGTCAAACCATACTTAGAAAATTTTGTGAAAGTTACGAGATGGTAATTTTACACTTAGAAAAACTTTCACTCAGGAAGCCTCATAGATCGTACCACACCACACAGCTTGTGTGGCCTTTCATGGCACAAGCCTTGGCCACAAAGTCGCCATTAGGCCCCAGGCCAGTCACACGACTCGTGAGATGCCACACGGCCCGTGTGTGGCATCACTGCACGGGAGGGTTCTATGGAAACGGGCATAACTCCTTTATCTGAACTTGGAATGAGGTGAAACCAAATGCATTGGAAAGCTAACTCAAAGGGCTTTGATGTGACATGTTATGGGTTATACAGTTCCATGTGTGCTAAAAGTTGTGCTTGTTTAAAGTTGACCCTTCATAAACCATCACCAAAAATTCAATTCACAAGAAAGTCTTGAACTCGTCAAAGTACTAGAAGTCCCTCACGACCCTAATATACTCCTCAGCTAAACAAATGAGGCTTGAAACTTCAGTACAAAAGAGCATGGTGTTACGGGGTGTCACGTAATCTCCCCCTTGGGAACATTCATCCCCAAATGTTAAAGAAACGTACACAAGGAATGTAATCATGAAGATTTTATCCCAACATGGATGCAACAAATGTACTTAAACATTATTTTCTAAAAGCTTCAACATGAACATCAAAAATCACCATAAACTTGTCAACATAAACATGAAGGCATGCAAATGACATAAGGGCCGAGACTTAAGACTTGAAAACATAGAAATAACTTAGTTTGCTATCTCACACTTGAATAGAATGAAAGAGGTACATATATAGCTTCTTCATGCCCGCTCCGGCTCCCCAAATAGCATTCTGAACTTATTGATTCCTCCAAAGAACCCTGACGGATGTTACACCTTTGTTCCTCAACCCTTTCACATGTTCACACAACATCTCCACTGGGACCTCCTTATAGGTCAACTCATCCTCCACAACCCCTATAACCACAAAGAGTTCTTTAACACTTGGGTCATGCATACACTTCTCAACATAGACACAAGGAAGACCGAATAAACCATATTCATACAAATGGGGAATCCAATTAATAGGCCACCTTACCAATTCTCCTCAACACCCTATAAGGAACCTCATACCTTGGGCCTAATTTTTAACCTTATACACACATAGCCCACCTTGGTACCTAAAGCCGACATCTCCCACTTGGGAGAAAACCTCTATTCCTAACTTCACCCAACCTCAGCCCTAACCTAGTCAACTTATGTACTTCTTTAACCACCTTTTCGCTACCCAAAGATTCCCACATCCTATAATTTGCAAGCGACCTCTTATTCCTAAAAATTCACAACATCACCCTCAAATGATTCACAAGCTCTTCCTCAACTCCGTAAATGAAGCATCATACCATCACTAAAGGCCACCATAATCATATCAAGGTAGGGGTTAAAGACCCTATTCATGAGACTTATAGACATATCCAGTGCAGCAGCCAAACCAAAGGCACTACCCCAAATTTAAAATATTGGAAAGGACATCATTGACCACTGGAATTGACTTAATAGGAAGAACCTTAGGCTCAATATCTCTACTCTTACAAGATGATAAATGCAATCCTTAGAGATCAATTGGACCTTAAGACAACAAAAGAACTTACCTCTCTGATACCATCTTACAATCCCCTACTCATGGATGGGTTCATTAGGGAATTGGAATCTAACTCTACGGGTTCTACAATCAATGGAGACACAATATGCATTTAACCAATCAATCCCAAGAATGAAATCAAAGTCCACCATATTAATTCAACATAATCACAAGGCAAGACCTAATGCAATATGACCATGAGACAATTTCTATGGACTTATCTTGCAACACTAGACTTACAAATGGGGGGATAAGTAGATGCCAAAAAGTTCACATAACAATTCGGGACACACATGAAGCCCACTAGCAATAAGAAGAATTAATAAAAGAAATAGTGGCACCTGGACCTATCAATTTATACACCTCAATCTCAAAGGAAACCACAACATACCGGTAGCAACATTAGGTACCTCATCCCCTCTTTGGCTCCTTTGAAGACCATAAAACCGATTGTGTAGTGGAGAACCCCCTTGGCCACCTTGAGCCTCTTGATCAACATGACCACCTTGCCTTTGTGGTCGGCCATCTTTACCTTTTTTGTAAACATGTGGACAATCTAAAATTTTGTGGCCTATCTTACCACACCCAAAGCATGTACCCGTGTTCCTCCAACATATGCCACTATTATTCCTCCCATATTTTGGGCATCTAACATGAGTCACCCCATCATCACCCCCTTGGAGACTTGGGTTGGGTACCCCATCCTTAACAACCCTCTTATTTGGAGCACTAGAAGGTCCTTGGCCTTGAAACTCAATACCTTGTTAGAACCGATCAACCTCAAACCAAGCTCTCTTGGACTCCCCACTTCTCTTCTTCCTAAGATTTTCTCCCTCTAGTTATTTGGCATAAGCCATAAGGTGGGACAAATCCATATCACTAATCAACATGGCGACACAATACTCCTTATTCACCAAATTAGATACACCCATCACAAACTTGTTCATCCTATACCTTGGTTCGGCCACCAATTGTGAAGCATATTTGGAGAATTGGTTGAAATTGAGGGCATACTCCCTCACACTCATCAACTCTTGCTTTAAATTCATGAATTCCATCATTTTGTCCTCCCTTATCTCAAAAAAGAAGCACCGATTAAGAAATGCTGCCTTACACTCTTCCCAAATGATCACATTATCATTCCCCTTCTCCGTCTTCCATTGGGTGAACCAAATTTGGGCCACCCCTATACATTGATAGGCCGCCAACTCTTCTTTTTCCTCCGATCTAACCCACATAATAGATAACACTTTATACACCTAGTAAATGAAATCTTGAGGATCCTCATCCACTTTAGACCCATGGAACTCCAGTGGGTTCATCCTATCAAAATCCCTCATCCTTGAGGCCGAAGTACGAGCATTAGGAGCTTGGGCCCCTTCATGAATTTGGTTGGTCATTGTATGTGCCAACATAGTAATAGCATTCTGGAACTCAACTTCGGTAGCCTCTCCATCTTGAGGAGCTTGATGAGCGGGTAATGATAGTCACACTCCAATAAGAATGCGGTCGCTATTAGTAATTAACCTAACCGAGGTTAGGGTCGAAGCCACAGGGAATACAGGGCTTGACTATAAGATTTTACTAACAATCATTCCTAGTATCTATGACTACAATCTCTAGATGGGGGCGGGTTGTTGTGATTCAAAGACAACTTAAAAATGAACACTAATTAAAATTCGGGAAAACACTCAATTTTGTGAGCAACATGGGAATTATGTTCCCCATGGCTCCTTGACTCAATTACCCTAGGTAAAATAACTTTGATTGGTGAATTGCATGCAGGATGGTAACTTAGGTTCTTCTAACCTCTTGTGAAGGTAAAGGTCGAATTTCACCATGGAGCTTGGTTGGCCACCATAGTGTGCCAACTGACCGTTACCTATTGTCCCAGTCAACCTCCCCTTGGTCAGGTTTGGTCGATTATACAGGAAAACATCAACCGAATCTTGTCATCCACCTCCTTTTTCCTATTCGTAACTTCCTTGATCAGGATCATGATAGTAGGCAAGGTTTGGTGTTGGCCACAACCAAACAACATTAATCATGAAGTTAAATAAACAATATATGCAAAACCCCAATCATAGACATGCACAAAGCCTAGGTCATCTCAAGTCAACTACCCATGGTTCCCACAACCCCAAGTTGTGGGTGTTTAGCTACTTATGGCTAAGATAAAACACACAAAACTGCATATAATAGACATAGTTTTGAGTTTCACCAATAACAATGAAGGATATAGGCACCGTACTCATGGCTAAAATAAAACACGCAAAAATGCACATAGTAGTCATAGTTGTGATTTTCACTAAAAACAATGGAGAAGATAAGCACCACAAGTTGCAAACCCATAAGATTAATTTATCAACAATGAGAACAAAGCAAGATTTGTAATCCCCAAAATGGATTTTTCGAAGAGAACAATAATCTACTCTAAAACCCTAAGAAAAACATCAAACTGTAATGGAGAAATATCTTTTTTTCAAAAAAAACTTTTCTTTTAAAAATCTAACTTAAACTATTTATAGTATTTATAAAATAACCCTAGGAGTTATGCAGAAACGACAGTTGGCATCTGACAAATATCACAGTTATGACTTATAGGTTGGTCTACGAGTTGTAGTTGGTGTATCATATCAGGTTCTTTGCATTATGGACTGAATTGGTATGACACATAGGTACGAGTCATTATTCGAGCTATGACTCATATGTTGGTCCCGTAGTCTTGGTCTATAATTTTTGGTCCAACATTTTGGCTCTATGATTCTTGTTACGAGTCCACCTTTACAAGTCATAGTGTGTCTTACGACTGATAGGCTGGCTCGTAGAGGTGACTTTACTTGACAAATTTCACATTTTTGGTCTCTGATTCCTGCTGCAACACAACCTACGACTCTAGCATGAGCTACAACTTGTAGGAGGGCTCGTATGACCTATGCTTCAGCAAAATCGGCAAATCTTCTTCAAAATGATGCCAACCTAACTTTTCTACAAGATTAACATAAGAACACATAAAAACACTAAAAAGTCACTTTAATAGCTCACAAAATCCCTGGTTTTAGGTATCAAATGTGTTGTAATTTGATAGCACATCAACACCTTTAACTTAGAATTGTTGCTTGTCCTCAAGCAATGACTCAATCTACGCTGACAAAGAGAAATACATAGCAGCTATATCAATGGCATATACAATAGCTCATTTGATTCAGGTACCCAGCTACTATTTTCAAAATAGGATTGCCAAGTTATTGACCAAACTAGAACATCATGAAAGACCTGACAATCTAACTTTGACAAGCTAAGGAGCATTAACCGTCCATAATCAGCGATATAGTCATATGCTACTCAAGTAATATAAATGCCCTCACTAGAAAGAAGTCCCTTATATTCACTCAAGAACATTTAGAAAGCAGGGACTGAGGAAACATTCTCATGCTCACAATTGAAATTCATGCACAATGACTAACATGATGAGCTTGCCCTTATACTCATTTTTCTGGCTTGGTGATAAAGTAGAGGTGGATCACTTTAGGAGTTAAAGGCTTGTAACATAGGCTCAAGGTGCTTTGGTGCAATATTTTGGGCAAGTAGTGACAAAAAGCTATCCTTGAATTATATTTACCAATACTTTTTGCTTTGATAATCCAAACCTTTTTTCATTAATCCCTCCTTGTTCACTTGCTTTGAACTTTTCTCGAGTACTTTCTTTCTCTTTTTCGGCTGTGCCTTGATTTCAAACTCATTTTTGCTATATTTTCTCAATTAAAGGCACTTTTTCTTCTTTTCCTTCACTCGATTCATGCCTTTTCATTTCTTTCTTCATTTCCCAACTATCCACCTTATCATTTTTACTTTACCACAATAAGGGCCACCCTCAACTTAGGCTTATAACCTCAGGTGAAGTACACAATATCTATGCCTCAAACCAGGGCCACCAACTGCAGCCACCCTCAACTTAGGCTTATAACCTCAGGTGAAGTACACAATATCTATGCCTCAAACCAGGGCCACCAACTGCAGCCACCCTCAACTTAGGCCTTTGGCCTAAATCAAGGTACACATGTTCAAGGATAGACCAGGGCTAATATCAAGGTATTTCATTAGACCAGGTAAAGCTATCAAGGTATCAAGAATGAATGAGTACATAATAAGCTCAAAAATTTGGAAAAAGGGATTCTCTCACTTACCTATTAGGTTATTTTTAGGCTAAAAGTGGTTCTACTCAAAGAACAAAGGCCTAAGATCCTTTCCATATCCACCACATCACCAAATCAACTTTAGAGTAACAAGGCAAGTTCATAGTCCATACAAGATGCATAAATGTAGCAAAATAAGCTCACAAAACACATGATAATTGCATCCACAATCAAGTATAGACTCATAGGTTGTGCTTTCAGTCTCAGCTTACCTTCACAATATCAGAACAAACATTACCTGGTACTCATAAATGTATGAATGCATCAATACTTACTCAAAAATTTTTAGGGTACCTAATTTTTGCATCAAAAGTTTAAAGAAAATCTAAGAACTATATATATGCCAACAGATAACATTACTATGAATTTACCTATTATATATACTACCTTAACATGCCGGTTCAACAGAAAAATAAACATCCATAAGGAAAAAGAAGCATGACAAGAAAACCTTGAGATCCAAAATAGGGGAAGTTATGGACTTGAAGCTACTCAGACTTCACCTTAATCCATAACTTCCACCACCCCACCAAAATAGAATACTTTGCCCACAAAGTAAAGACAAGAACAAAAATAAAACACAATGACATAGAAATATATATATATATATATATATATATATATATATATATATATATATATATATATATATATATATATA
>DF357589.1:122950-148333 GCA_000787875.1 Solanum virginianum
TAAAAACTATAGGTCGGGGCTATGAGACCCCAACTATGAGTTGTAGGTCATGGTCCCGGTCTCGTACCAGACCCGACACTTAGTAAAACTTTAGGAATTATACCTTGGCACTATGAACCCCACTTATGACTCGTAGGGGATCCTACAGATCGTTAGGTTGGCTCGTAATGTATATGCCAACTTCAGATTCTTACTGTTTGCCCTTAGGAGCCATGACTATAAGTCCTAGTGAAGACTACGACTCATAGGCCTGCTCATAAGGTCTGCTCCAAGTCTAATTTTTTTAGATCTTCAGTTCTTTTCTTCTGATCTGCATACCATAACTCAAAGCACAGAAATCCTCAAAATTATTACAATTGCATAAAGAGCCAAGAGACGCAAACTTCTTCAATTTCAAAACAGTTCTTTCTTTAAAATTCTATAGATTTGTCTTACGAGACCCCAACTACGAGTCATGTGATGACTTAAGACTCGTGGGTCCTGACCTCTTAGTAGAACTAACACTTAGAAAAATTTCAATTTCATACCTAAGCAATATGAACCCCTTTTACAACTCGTAGAAGATCCTACGAATCATAAGGTTGGTTCATAGTGTGGGTACCACTTTCTAATACTCACTGTTTCTCTCTATGAGGCATGACTATGAATAGTAACCTTCACTACGACTCATAGGCTTGCTTATAGAAGCTACCTCAAAGCATGATTAATTAATTCTTCAGCTTTTGGTTTGTTCCTGCTACCTATCACTTAAAATACACAAAAATACCAATTAATGCAACTGGTTCAAAGTCTCAACAATTTCACTACACTATTAACTTACTAATCAACAATTAAAAAAATATGATAAAATGTCTTAAAATAAAAATACACATTAAAGATACTTGGGTTGCCTCCTAAGAAGCACCTTGTTTAATGTCGTGGCTCGACTCAGTCATTAATGAGTACTCACACTTTCTCATGGGTTCCATCACTTTTTCTTCTAATTTTCCTTTGTTCATCTTGCACTGTATCTAGTTTCTCAGTGAGCTGCTTAATCCTATCACCCAGACTTTGCATCGATATAGTTTGTTGTTTAACTTTGTAATTACATTTGAGGATGTCAAACTTTATCTCCCTAACGATTTCATCTTACTCATTTACCTTGGTTAGAACTGGTTCAAGCACATGCTCAATCTAGGTTAGTTTATCAGTGATGCAATGCTGATGGGATAACCTTGTCCAATGTGCCGCATTTTAATTTTTTGACTTACTAGAGGCTCCCGTAGGAGCACTAGTAGTTGGTCCGGCTTGACCTTAAAGGGGTTAGTAGACTTGGGCAACTGCGGATAGTTTGTCCATAATCACAATTATGTCCTTAAATGATTGCCTTACGAACATCCAGTAATCTCCTTTGAATAATACGTCAGCCTGTCCTTGTAGTATCAAATATCCGCTAATTCATCATCAGTTAGACCATGGTTCTAATTTACTGCCAAACACTTCTTATATCTCTTCCAAGCCACTACCAAAGGTTCCCCTGACAGTCTTTTACAGTTACAGATGTTGTTTTGTAGCTTTTTCTTGTCGGGCTCCTTATAGAAGTTTCTGAGGAAGAATCTCTGTACCTCCCCCGAGTTTGAGCAAACATCAGGTGGAAGGATTGACCACCTTTCTGCAGCTTCATTCCAGAGAGTCATGGGGAAAAGTTGAAGAGACATAGCCTCCCAAATAGGATGTCTTGTACCAAGGACCTCCCTCAGCGTTTGATTAAAATTCTGTAGATGAATTTGGGGATCCTCGAAACTTTTCCCGTGAAATAGGGCATGCCTTTGTAAAGCTTCCAAAAAATCGGTTCAAATGTAAATCTTCTACTTAATCATAGTGCCAACCAACCTGTTCCTAGAAATACTAACAAAAACAAATAGAAAAAGTAAAATACAAGAGACTAGAAATGAATACTAGAACTAACTAATAGTGGATTCAAGTCAAAACCTAGTCAGATTCCCTTGCAACGGTGCCATAATTTTATGATGATGGTCATACTCCAATAAAAAAGCGATCACTATAATGGAGGTTAGGGTTGAATCCACAAGGAATACAAAGCTTGACTATAAGATTTCACGACTAATCTTTCCTAGTATCTATAATGACAATCTCTAGATAGGGGGTTTGTTGTGATTGAAAGACAACTTAAAAATGAACACTAATTAAAATTTGAGAAAACACTCAATTTTGGGGGCAACTTGGGAATTGTGTTCCCCATGGATCGTTGACTCAATTACCCTTGGTAACATAACTTTGATAGGTGAATTGCATGCAGGATGGTAACTTAGGTTCTTCTAGCCCTATTGTGAAGGTGAAGGTCGAATTTCACCATGGCGCTTGGTTGGCCACCATGGTGTGCCAACTAACCGTTACCTATTGTCCTAGTCAACCTCCCCTTGGTCAGGTTTCATCAATTAGACAGGGAAAACATCAACCAAATCCTGTCATCTACTTTCCTTTTCCTATTCGTTACTACCTTGGTTGGGTTTGGTCGATTAGATGGGAACCATCAACTAAATTATATCATCTACCTTCCTTTTTCTACCATCACTACCTTGGTCGGGATCGTGATAATAGGCAAGATTTGGTGTTGGCCACCATAAAAAAAATATTAATTATGAAGGAAAATGAACAATACATGCAAAACACCAATCATAGACATGAACAAAATCTAGATCATCTCAAGTCAACTACCCATGGTTCCCACAACCCCAAGTTGTGGGTGTCTAGGTACTCATGGTTAAGATAAAACAGACAAAAATGCATATAATAGTCATAGTTGAGAGTTTCACCTAAAATAATGGAGAAGATAAGCACCACAAGTTGCACACCCACAAGCTTGATTGATCAACATTGAGTACAAAGCAGGATTTGCAATCCCCAAAATGGGTTTCCGAAAGAGAACAATAATCTACTCTAAAAACCTAAGAAAAACTTCAAAATATTATGGAGAAATGTCTACTGTTTGAAAAAACATTTCTCTCAAAAACCTAACTTAAACTATTTATAGTATTTATAAAAAAGCCCTAGGAATTACGCAGAAAACATAGTAGGCTTCTGATAAATTCCATAGTTATTACTCGTAAGTTGGCGTATGAGTTGTAGTCAGGGTCTCATATCATGTTCTTGACATCTTAAATTGAACTGGTATGACCCATGGGTACGAGTCGTTACTCGAGCTACGACTCATGTATTTGTCTCATAGTCTTGGTCTTCAATTTTTGGTCCAACATTTTGGCTCTTTGATTCTTGTTATGAGTCCTCCTATACGAGTCATTATTTGTCTTACGGGTTGTAGGCTGGGCTTGTAGGGCGGACCTTCACTTGGCCAATTTCTAATTTTTAATCTCTTATTCCTCCTATGACACAAACTACGACTCGAAGCAGGAGCTACGACTCATAGGGGGCTCGTATGACCTATGTTTCATCAAAATTTGCAACTCTTCTTCAAAATTATGTCAACCTAACTTTTTTGCAAGATTAATACAAGAACACATCAAAAGATTAAAAAGTCACTTTAAGAACTCATAAAATCCCTAGTTTTAGGCATCAAATGTGCTGTAATTTGACAGCACATCAGCGGGGTACACGGGACCTCCTTGGCCTTCCTCATTGTAGCGGCATGATCAACAACTAGAAAAGCAAAGAACATTTGTTATGGGAAAAGACTTACTTTACAACTAAGGCACGATATAGACCATGAAGAAATGAAACATTTCCTAAAATGCATCATAGCCTCCTATTCATAGTTGTGGCGTGCTTCACAACTATGAAGAAGTCTTTAATCGATGCTGTGAGTTGGATTTATGAGGACAATTAAAAATTTAGTGCTCTGATTGCAAGTTTGTCATGACCCAAGCCTAGGGCCTAGAAATGACACAATGAATGGGGAACCCAAAGGAACCCCAAACAAGCCTCTTAGCATATCATACATATCCTTGGTTGCGAAAGCAAAATAAACAACATCAATAGAGTATAAATAAGCATAAGGGACTAAGGGAAGTCTTTAGTAGCATAAATCATAAGGATTCAAAGCTCAAAGCACAATTACACTGCTTGTCCAACAACACCTTTAGCATAGGGAAGAATCTCTGTACCTCCCCCGAGTTTGAGCAAACATCAGGTGGAAGGATTGACCACCTTTCTGCAGCTTCATTCCAGAGAGTCATGGGGAAAAGTTGAAGAGACATAGCCTCCCAAATAGGATGTTCAAGATGTCCAAACTAGCCACAAGGAGGATAATTATGAGGAGCTCCGGTTCCTACATGGTAACATCGTGTAGATATAGAGTATGTATTAGTACGTTTGAATGTACTAAGTATGTAGGATATAATGCAACAAGAGATAGGCAACCTAGTCAGAATTCATATACATAGGCAATGGGAAGTATAATGACAATATGGCGTGCATGATCAATGCTTGAGGTAAAACATGCCTAATCATAATCTAGGAACGTAAACTTAATATGAATATATGTATGCTCGAATCTTAAACTAACATGCTTGAGATGGATCACATAGCCAACCACTAACCTTACGGTATAGGCTTTTCGAAGTGTGTTACCAATACACCTACCTTATGACATAGTCATTTTGGTAGGTAGTATAAGACGTTCCCTACTTTACGATATAATATTTTAGGTAGGAGTTATGAGTTATCCTACCTTACAATATCATCTTTTCAGTAGGAACCATGAATTATACATTGCATTGTGGCCTTTTTGGTACGTGTTATAGGATGTCCATACCTTACGATATAATATTTTTAGTAGGAGCCATAAGTCATCTTACCTTACGACATGATCTTTTTTGGTATATCCTATAAAATGTCCATACCTTATGATATAATCTTTTTGGTAGGAGTCATGAAAATAGATCTTCAAACTATTGCAGTCAAATATCAAAAAAAAACTTCTCATTTTCCCCAGAACACAATAAACATAAGAGTCCAACAATTCACTTGAAATTCTGCATGTACTTTACATGATTTAAACACACATATACATTCCTTTCATCATCATAAAACCACTTGACTCATAAGCCATGCAATAGATCATCAATAACTCAAGAATCCTTAATAAGACATTTTATCAAACACTTGGATGGTATGTAATGCTAGTTCAAAATCATGCAATTCAAGAGTGAAATCATGTGAGAAAAAATCAATGTAAACCAACCCACCAATACTTGGTGTCACCCTCATGTAAGACACATTGAAATCCCCTATCAAAGCTCATCAAAGATGGTAGTTTCATTGCTCAAACTATGTATAGTCTCACACCTTGTTACCTTAAGTTAGATTGTAGATTAATTAGATTAGGAAAGGATCTTATGCCATTATTCTTTAATAGTCCACTTTAGCCTAAAAATAACCAACCAAATTGATGATATATCCCTTGTTCCTAATATTTGAGCCTAATATCTGCCTATTATTTCAAAACACCTGATTAACCCAGCCTTATCTACTAAAAAATCTTTAGTTTGGCCCTGGTCTTTCCTTGAACATTGTGTACCTTGACTGAGGCAAAAATCCAAAGTTGAGGGTGTCCACCAAAAGTGGCCCTAGTTCAGAGGATAATAGTGTGCACCTCAACACAGTCTAAAAGACTAAGTTGAGGCTGGCTATTATATGGGTAAAACACAAAAATGAGAAAGGTGAGTTAAGAATACAAAGAAAAAGGAAAAAACATGTACTAAGTGCAAGAAAAAATGAAAGATGCCTTAGGTGTGAGCTAAAAAGTAAAATATAGCATAAAAATAAGGCAAAAGGCTGAAAAATCAAAAGAAAGCACCTAGAAAAGCTTGAATGAGGAAAAAGGGAGAATAAGGTAAAAATAGCTTAGTTTGTAGGGCAAAGGTGTAGAAAAACGCAGTTCAAGGAGGGAATTTAGTCACTATTTTCCAAAAATATCATACCAAAGCCCCTGAGCCTACGTTACAAGCCTAGAAAGTCCTAAAATAATTCTATTCTAATTAGTTAAAGGTCTGAGTCATGACTATAGAGGCAAGCCTATGGTATTTGTCACTTTGCATGAATATCTTTTGTGAAAGTGAGTGATTTTGCATAGTCCCAAAGTTAAATATGGAAATATCATTAAGTGCCAATTATGGGACTTCTTTCTGTGAGGGTAATTATATTGCATTATTAGCATTTGACTTGTTCAGTGATTATGGACTGTTGATAATCCCTTGCTTGTCATAGTTGTTTTGTCACATGCACTAGTTTGCATTGGTTTGCTAAATAGTTATTTGATCCTATTTTGAACAGTTGATATGGGTATCTAAGTCTGAGATATGTGTGTATATGCTATTGAGTTAAGGTCTGTGTCACTGTGTTGTCTATATAGATTGAGTTTGTCGCTTGAGGACAAGAAATAATTTTAAGTTAAGGGTGTTTATGTTCTGCCAAAATACAACACTTTTGATGCTTAAAACTTAGAATTTTGTGTGTTTTCAATTCGAATTTGTTGTTTTTTATGTGTTTTTGTGTTTAGATTTGCAGGATTACAAGTTGGCCATGATTTGGGGAAAAATTGCAGAAGTTGCTGGTTTTTGTTATTGTTGGAGACCACATATGAGTCATGGAGCATTTTACCAGTCGTAAAGATAGTTCATGAGGAATTCCAATGAGGGGCCAAGTTTCTGAAGTTAATTCTATGAACAAGCAGACATGTTGTAGAGCAGTATACGAGTCGTAGAAGACTTTTCGTGCCCTGAAGATCAGAAAAGTGGACTTGTAGGAAATTCCTCAAATGAAACCCCCTTTACGGGTCATAACCACTTCACGAGTCGTGAAGGGGCATCGTAGAAGAGAAGTCTAGAATCTCAGTAGCTGATTACAAGACCTTGACTATGAGTCGTAGAGTGCTTTCGTGGAGTTTGCCAACCATTTTTCCTAATTTGTATAGGACTTTTTTTTAATTATTATAAATAGGTTTTTTTCATTATTTTTTAGAAAAGGGAAGTCAGATCACGTCAATTTCAGTAGATTAGGTTTTGTGCTCATAAAACTTAATATTTTAAGAGAGAAAATTGTTAGAGAGTCTTTGAAACAATTGTACTTTAATTCAATCTCCAAGCTTGTGATTTTCATTGACTTTGGATTTTCTTAATCTTAATTGAATTGTATAAGTGTTTAATTATGTTTTGTCAATTTATAATCTTTTCATCTACACATAGCATTAGTAGCTAAATTCACAACTAGGGTTGTGGGAACCATGAAAATTTGACAAAGTAAAATCGGATAATTCACAATTCTTGGAAGGTGTATATATATGTATTAATTAACTATCTTCATTTTGAATGTTTTTTGATGGTGGCCAACAATACAACCCGCCTAGTGTTACTAACTGGACAAAGATAGTAACAAATAGGAAAAGAGATTAACTAACATGATTCGATTGATGTGTTCTTATGTAATCAACCAAACTGGGCCAAGGGGTGATTGTACTGGGACTTATAGGTAATGGTTAGTAATGATCACTATCGAGATAGGCCAAGTCATATAGTGAAATTCACCTCTTACCTTTGACCACAGTGATTGATGAACTTAAATTACCGTCCTGCATGCTATACACTAGACAAGAATTACATTATACTGGGATACTGAGTTGGGGAATCATGGGGCACACAATACCCTAGTTGCTCTCTATTATGGATTTTTCTCTTGTGATAATTAGTTAATTTATTTTTCTCTTTGATTATTGCAAATCTCCCTTAGGGAATTGAGTCTGTTAACTACTCGAACTGCATATTGGTGAATTTGTCTTGAATCTACGTATTCCCTGTGAGTTCAACCCTAACCTCACTAGGTTCTATTTCTTGACATCGACAATTTTATCCTCTAAAAAGGATGTGTAACTTGGGTGACATCAATACATGAGTGTTTTGTATGAATCAACTATGAAATCATATGTAGATCTCTGAGGACATGATTGGCTTAAGAAGTCTTAGCAAAAACCCTAGTACCCTGGCCATTAAATCCATGGATGTGGACTTCAACGGAAACCCCAAGAGGTTTCCAACAATTATATCCATTCCACATTGTAATCATTCTGACTAAGGCAGTAATCAGAGATCTAGATCAAACCCTAAGTTTACAACCTTGAAATATAACAAACATAGGAATGGATATATATTCACTCAAATCAACTGCAAATAAGTCAAAATATTAAAGAACCAATATTTAAATCAGAAACCCATATCAATCGCACACCCCCAACATAGGGGTTTTGAGTACACATGCAGCAAATTAAAGATTTGATACCAAACATAGTAGTTGCAGTTATGGATAACAAGAATGAATAGAAATTAGTTGATTATCACTAGCAAATATACTCCAATTTGCTTCTAAAAAGGTTCAAAACCCTATCTCCCCTTTGTACTCTAAGAGAAAATTCTTATGTATTACTCTTTAAAACATAAAAGAAGAATTGTATTGATATAATATGATCTGATATATACAATGTCCTTTTTACATTTCTTATATACTCCATGCAAATGTGTGAAAGTTTGAGCAACGAAATGACATTCAGCAATTAAGGCCGACCATTATCGAGCACTCCGTTAATGCGCTGAATGTGCACTTAACCACTTTTCTTTGCATCTTCAAAATGCTCTCTCTACTGCAACATTAGATGATGACTCTTCATTTTGTCTATTCAATTAGGAGATCTAGCAAAGTATCCATCGCATCTCCTTCTTGTTAGTTTTTGGGGCTTTGAGTGCTTCAACTTTACTCAATCTCATGTGCAATTTGGCGGTATGCAAAACATGCTTTGTGATATCAAATCTGACTACCTACTAGGATTGATCTAGAACCTTGGTTGCTGCAATGATAGGCAGTCTCTCTGAGTGTTTGTTGAATTGCCGAGTGTGTTGGCGATGATACTTTTCTCTGCCTTTTTGCACTTTTTCTTCGTTTCTTAGATTTTACCAAGTATTACCCATTTGTAGTCTTTTATTCCTATTTCCTATCATAGCGCATGCATATTTATTAAAAGTTAGAAATAATAGCACACTAAGGGTAATATTTCTTTGCAATCTAGCCCCAAAATGAGTCTGACATATGGACTCATCAACACCCCCACCTTAAGCCTTTGATTACACTCAAGCAAATTAAATATCAATCTATCCAATTTCATATCTTGTATATAGGGCCACAGGGAGCAACATATATATTTCTACCTTTTTTATCCCTTTTCAAACTTTCACAAACCACTTACGTGACTTTGAAGCCTCAAGAGATGACTAAGGAGTAATCAAAACATGTCTATGCCCATAATTACTCATGTAGCTGCTGCTCACTGTCTAAAAGGATCACCATTTGCCTTCATGCCAAAGAAGATCTTGAACACACAAGATTATGACATTACTTTTAAAGGATCTCTTCAACTCTCACTCTCCTAAATGAGAAATAGCATGTAAGCTTCAACCCATAGGCTTGCCCTTATTCTCAATGGGAGTTCACTTGGCTTTCTTCCAGACTAGGATCTCAAATAACCTTGCTACAACTTCAATGTTGGGTCAAAGTTTTGTAGGATAACATATGGTCAGTATTAGCTCATCCCTCCTAAACTTTAATTTTTTTTCATGCTCAAAGGTTCTTTTGGTCCCCCTTTCATTCATCTCCTTTTTGACATCTCTTTTGCTTTTGATTTGTCACAACCCAAGACTAGGGCCTAGACGTAACACGGTACATGGGGAACCCGAAAGGACCCCAAGCAAGCCTCTTAACATATCATTGCATATCATTGGTCGCAAAAGCAATAAAATATAACAAGAAATGGTAAATAGGGATAAACAGGACTAACGTACAACTTTCATAGCATAAACATCAAGAGTCAAGAGAGAGTCAAAGCTCATAGTATAATACATAACATGTCCAACAACACCTCTAAAACTTAGATACTTAGCGGGGGCTAAGACAAGCAACCGGGCTCACCCTTATAGTTAATATATACATAAAAGAAAGATACTCTTAGAACATAGCATGAGATCATAACTATCGCCTTTGAAATGGAGGACTCACCAAAGAGCTTGAGAGATATCGTACTAGCCATGTGGAGGAGGAGGATTAAGTGGGGTTCTAGTTCCTACAAGGTGAAATCATATAGGCATAGATTATGTGTTTGTATGTTTGAATGTATTAAGTATGTAGGATGCAATGGAACAAGTGATAAGCACCATACACAAAATGCATAAGATAGGCAATGAATAAGCTTATAGCAATATGGCATGTATGAATGATGCTTGAGTAAAACATGCTTACATAGAACATAATACATGTGTAAGAAGAGACCACTATCATATTGGTGGATCAATGCACCCTACCACACTTGGTAATCATGCTTATATAGAACATGGTATATGTGTAAGGAATGACCATTATTAATGAATATCCAAAGCCTACCACCTTCTTGGAGAGGCAATTGAGGTACAAACCCCTTAATAGGTTGATGAGGTACAAACCCCTCAATATGGTTAATGAGGTACAAACCCCCAACATGGTTGATGAAGTACAAACCCCCCAACATGGTTGATGAGGTAAAAACCCCCCAACATGTTTATCAAGGTACGAACTCCTCAACATGGTTGCACGGGCCTACCACCTCCCGAGTGAGGCAATCAAGGTACAAATACCTTAACAAGGTTACACGGGCGTGCAACCTCCAAAGTGAGGCTTGGTCATCCCAAACACTATATAGATATAATATCGTATACATATATTTCTTTCATCATCATAAAGTCATTCAACTTATAAGACATACATTGGACCTTTAATTCCTCAAGAAATCAGAACAGGACATTTTATAAAATATTTGGCGGGTGTGTAGAGCTAGTGTAAAACTATGCAATTCAAGAGTGGAATCATGCTAGAAAATTTAGTGTAAAAATATCAATATATACTTGGTAACACCCTCAAACAATATACATCAAAACCTTTCATCAAATCTCACAATAGATCTTAGATTCAAAGCTCAAAACATGCTAAAACAATAACAATTTCATAAATCCCAACATAGTGTGCAGTAAAATTCATATTAAGTAATACCCATGAGTAAATCAACTTTGAATCATGCAATTTTAGGTAAAAGAAAGCTTGACCATCATGGGTGAAAGGAACCATGAAAGAAACCTACATACCTTAGCTTTGGAGAATTCTTGAAGATGATTTAAAATGGAGACTTGAAGCTTGAATGAGAACCTTAAGATTCGGAGGAGTTTTGGGACTTGAATTTATGGTGAAATATTTGTCTAAGTATTTGAATGAGTATTAGAGAATGTCTTGGATGATATGAAGGTAAAATATGGCTAAGTATAGGTATTTTCACGCATTGAAACACTTAGCCCAAGACCCAAAAGCCTCGAACTGATATAAAAATCACTGGCAACAAAATACACAGGTCTGCATTTGGTCCACAATGTAGACCTATCGCGGAGGCAAAATTAACATATGTCCATGACAGTTGTGCATCACGACACTATTAAGGATCGATTCTGGATAAGGAAAATTACAAAAAATGAAATTGCTAACCATTTGCTCTTAAATCAAGGTTAGACCCATCTCCTACTAAATTTGACCCCCCGATCAAGATTATGAAGTCATATTTTTGATAGCACACATGAACTTTTAGATATATGGAAATTATGATTTTGGACACTTTCGAGGCACATTCTCAGGCACTTTTTGGGGTCGTTTCATGATTTATCATCCTAATTGCCTCCCCTATTCACACTCTTTTTCATAATTTTTGAAGGGTCCTTAATTTTCAAGCATTGTTTTTTACTTTTTCTATCATTCATTTCTAGGACTCCTCACTTTCTTTCTTTCAATTTTGCCACTCTTTTCTGACTCTTTCATCGTAGGCACCCCGTTGTTTCTACTAACACCCCAACTTAGCCTTTGGCCACTGCTCAATATTTCAAGCTCAAGGAGGGATCGATTGGGAACAAAAAGGAATTATCTTTCACAAACATGACTCAAGGTCACAAGGTTGCCAAAGAAAGGATCAAGGCTCAAAAGGGCTTCACTAAGGATTCATTTCATTGTCAAAGGATGTCACTATGGTCAAATGGACTTAGTGGAACCAAAGAAGGCCTAAGGTCCTCTCTTTATCAAGAATTAACCATGTTACTCCTTAAAACAAATTAGGCAAGATCTAGATATTGCAAAATAATCATTTCAACAAAATTCCTAATCCCACATTGGCAAAATGGCTTTGCATTTAAACAATGGCAACACACTTGTAATTTTTCTATTATTGCATATCCAAGCTCAATTATTCAGACATAGTCAACTCAAGATTCCTCAAATCCATTCAAGGATTGATTTATTAAAAAAAGACTAATTAGTGAGTATATGGTCCTCGTTCATGGAACCATCCAAATCAAAGATATAGAACATCAATGCTCGGATTGCTAAGGACTAGAGACATGATATTAACATTCGAACGACTTGTCATATATGCAAGGGGTTTGCTGAAATTCTAGGACATCATTTGTAATCATTCATCCATTCAACTCAAACAAGAAAGAAATTTAAAAATAGCAAAATAAATAATACTTTATTTCAACCCAAAAAGTTAAAAATTGTCTTAATATACATAATACATCAAAGATCAAAGTAAAACACCATTGTCTCATCTCATTCATAAAAAAACATGAAGTATTAATCATTAAAAGATAGGGAACTCCTGAAGCTCACCCCCTCATAAAAAAAAATAAACATTTCCTTAAACATGCAAGAGATAACAAAGAGTAAGCATAAGAGAAAGAAATGAGTATGAGAATCCCCTTGACATATCAATCCTACTGTGGTGGTGCTAGTGGTGGAGCTGGAAAAATAGTAATGGGGGCATCAATGCCCTCATCTACTGGTATGCTCTCGAGATTAATCAAAGGCTACAGAGGCTGAGGCTCACTCACACCAGATGTGCCTATCATGGACTGGTCTAGAATAGATGTCGCTTTTACAATGTCCACAATCTCTTTCTCTAACTAACTAGCTCCTCATTGTCCTCTTAGCTTGGATTCACTCCCAATGTCTCTTTATCAGTCATAGAGGCGCTCACCTCTTGGTTCTGTTCACTTCCATCACCGGGAACACTCACGGTCAACTTATCATTTGGGATAATAGCCACATCCACTTTGAGTGGATCTTCTAGCCCGTTAATAAAAGAACTCAAATCAATAGACCAGAGGGTTTCCACCTCCTTCTTCAACAAATCAAGATCAGCTTTCAAAGTCAATGTGTCTGCACTACCACCACCTGTCTTCTCAACCTCTGTCACTCTATCTTTCAAGATAGCTAACTCCTTTCCATGGTGATCAATTATTGACTTGAATCTATCCATCCTCAACTTGTGGGCCTCGATCAACTATCGCTGCTTTGCCTCAGCCTCAACATATGGCCTTAAAGCCCTGGCTATAGCTACCTCAACAAGCTTAGGCACAAATGACTCAACCCTAGAGGCATCAAGATCAACTACTTTGGCTAGCCAGTCCAAAGCAAAAATAGTGGCGCTAGTGAGTGGAGGCTTATCATCTATAGCCTATGCATCTGTGGATGGAATAGGAATAGAAGAGAAGTGTAAAGTATGGTAAGGAGAAGTTATACTTGCCTCAATGCCCAGCTCTTCATCGCTAGACTCGAGGGCCACAACATCAGCTATCGGCATTTTATTAGTTAGCTTCTTCCTAGTCTTGTCCTCTTCATCCCTTAAGAACTCAGCCTCAATACTCTAGATGTGAATCCTGATAGAGTTACCTTTACATCAATCTTTTAGTTTCTAGGAACCCTGGCATTCTTACACTGAGCTATGATAAGGCTCGGAAGCACAGAGAGGTTTGATCCTATTTTTCCCTAGTAAGGATTTTTGGAGCGATGATTTATCCAAAATTCAACTCTTTTCTATGCATGATGCAACCAACCAACACATCTTTGGCATATATAAGTATCGACTTATTCTAGGAAGGCATCAAATTGCTATCAATAAATCGAAACTAGAACTGCACTGGTATGTTTAGCTCTTTCTTCTCAATAATTGCCCCCTCTTTTAATCACAAGGGAGTTAGAATTCTAATTAATAGGGCAAATCATGCTTTGATGTCTTCAAAAGTTTAGAGCTGCATTAGATCTTTCAGGTAACTCCAACTCTGAAATGTGCAATCTAGGATATCATTAATTTTAGCCTCACTACATGGGACTTGCACACCCCGAACCTCGATAATATCTAGAGGTTTTAACACTATTGGCACCTTACTTCTGCTCTTGGAAGGGTTTGGCCATAAGCTTCATAGAACTCCCGAACAAGACTAGGCATGTATGGATCCCGAGGTTTGGTGAAGTTCTGAAAATTATGGAATGTAAAGAATTCCCAAACTTCTGGGTACCACTCAATTACTCCCTCAGTTGAAAGTTGTTTCTCTTCCAGACTTGTCCTATGCCCCTTCAGCCCTGAGCCTATTTATGAACGTGGGAGTTGTAGCATCTTGAGTTCTCTATGAAGACTATGATAGAAAATCATATATGGCCTTAGTCCTAGATTCAATTTTATGTCTCTTCCGTCTAGACTCCACTAGCAAAGGTGATGGTCTAATAGATTTAGCTAGAACATACTTTCACTTGATCATCCTACAAAACTTACTCTAACATATTATGAGAGGTAGTTGTAAAGCAATCAATTGCAAACTTTTATCACAAGAGAAACATTCAGGGTAGAGAGGACTGTTTGACCACAAAACATACTCAGTGAATCGCCGAACTAATTTTGCGGTTAGAAAGACCATATAATTTTTGCACAGTTTTCAGACTTTAGGCTACTACTACTTTCAGTGATACTCATGCATATTCAGCAATATGCAAAATTGATTTGGTGATCAAAAGACCTATCGCCAAAAGTTGAAGCAATAAAATATAGAGGCTAGTTAATTAAGGTAGTGTATATGAAAGTTAGGCACATCACCGAATTCATTTAAGCGGTCAAAATGATCATTAACGAAGGTGACTAGCATGGCCCTTCATTTATTCACTCAAAATTCAACAATATTTCCACTAATAACATGGATGAAAATCACACACTAACCCACCTTAACACAATAATGCATGCTTATCTATTGACTATCACTATCACATGTTTTCTATAGTTATACAGTCAATCAAATGATGACTTACCCTTAATAATGTCATCACCTAATTCATTATTTAGCAAGTTTAATTTGCTTAAACAAGTTTATGGTTTACTCTGACTTCACCCACATCACATAAGAATATTTAATCCAAACAAACAAACATTTTCAATAAAAAACTCTCATGATCATGGCACTATCTCAAGTGAAAACATTCAAGCATGATGACAACTACGAAATTGAGACAATACCCACAAATATTCCATAATTGGAAAATAAATTACTCATTCAAAAACCTAGTCCAACGAAATACCCCTCACATTCTTCAAAATGTCCCATAATTGTATTTTATATATATCTCAAAATCCGTGTGTGATTTCAAAAATCAGACTTCATATTTTTGATCAAGAGACAAAATTGAGCAGGAATTGGGTAAAACTCAAATTTAGAAGAATCGTAGAGAAAAATAATTATTGCTAATTTACAATATCTAGTGGCCCTAAGCAACAAGACCATAATGCACCTAGGGCACGCCACTATGTATTTGGGCACTGTACGCTTGGTCTGCATCGCGCATGGGGTGCAGACCAGCGCAAAATTTTTCTAATTTTCTTATTTCATCTAGGGCATTGGGGTCCTAACCCTATGTCCATTTAAATGTGAAATCCTCCATACTTAGTTACTTTTTAACTCTAGAACTCACAAAAATCCTCTCTAAAACCTCTCCAAGACTTTATTAAAATCCTGATTCAAATTCAAGGATCTCAAGGATAACTTTTGATTTCAAGGACCCAATCCAAGATTCAAGTCTTCTTCAAGTTCACTCAATAAATTCCTAAATTTAAGGTATGTGGGTCTTCATCCATATGTTTTTCATCCATGGAGTCTAACCTTCTCATTTTATGAAAATTACACGATTTTAAGTTGTATTATATATGGGTATCTCTTATTATGAAGTATGAATGTAAATTATGTTGAGTTTTATAAAGTATTAGTTGTTTATGCATGAATATCCATTTAATCTCATACCATGAGTTGATTTATATCTATGGAAGTTTTGAATGATGTGAACTTTGAAAACTATAAACTATTGTGAATTTTGAAATGAATTTCAAGATACCCAAAATGAGGATTTTACTATAATATTGGTGGGTTGATTTGAATTGATTTACTCCTTCTTGTAATACTCTTGCATTTCATGATTTTGAGCAAGTGTCATGAATCCACCAGGTGTTTGATGAAATAACATGACAAAAACTTCTAAGTTGTTGATGAACTATTGCATGGTTTACAAGTCAAGTGATTTTGAGATAACTATAGGCTTCCAAGCATGTATTACATTCATAAAAAGTATGTATGATATTACAAGTGACAAGTTGAGCCCTATCTAAAGATTTTATCCTCTTGTGAACTATTTATGTCAAGTTGAGGGATTAAGAATGATTATTATTTTACCTTCTTGTTCAAGTTCAAGTACGCTCACTAGAAGAGGTCAAGCATGTGAATAAGGTACAACTTTCATGTTATTATTTCTCTTACAAGTTATTCATGTTATAACTAAAGTATGATTATTTCATGTATTCTGTGGGATTAGATTTAGCACCGATTTGAGGCTTAAGATGGGGTCTCAACTCAAGGGGTCCTTATATAAAGTCTTTAGTCGCTAAACTATGTGCCACCACAGGATTAGATGATTTCTCTAAAAAGGCTTTACTATTGGATCCATCTAGTTTCATGCTATCATGTATGGTTTGCCTTAGCAAGTAGATCACACTTCGCCGAGGGGTGTCATACTCGGTCACCTTATGTGGGGGTGTCATGCCTTGGATTCTAAGTTATAGCTTACTTAGTCTATATCAGTTAAGGTCTGCTCCCACATATGTATGATATATTATGAAAGCTAAATGTTTTACATGCATGTTTTATTACAAGCATTCATCATACATGTCATATTGATATTATATCCATTACCTATATGTATGTATTTTGAATATTAAGGCTTATATATTTATTGCATTGCACCATACATAGTTAGTATATTCCAAGTACTGATTTATACTCTATGTCTACATGTATTACCATGTAAGGACTGGAGCTCCTATCAATCATCCTCCTCTACATGACTAGTTCTGTACTTGAAGAATGCTTTAGTGAGATCTCAATTCTGAGGACAATATCTATTTTATTTATGATATGTTCAGACTTCTTCTTTATGTTAGACACTTATTATTATGAGGGTAAGCCCGGGCAATGTCTTGGCCCCCTCTCCATTCTTAAGTAGAGGTGTGGTTAGATGCTACATTTGTATATGCTTATGAGCTAACTCTTCTTATATTTTATGATTATGAAAAACTTCTCTTAGTCCTACTTTCATTTAGAATATTTGACTTTTTTATTGATTTATTTTATTTCTGCAACCAAGGATGTGTACATGATATGCTAATAGGCTTGTGTGGGATTTCTTCGAATTTGTCATTTGCTATGTCCTGTCTAGGCCCTAGGCTTGGGTCATGACAAGCTTGGTATCATAGCACTAGGTTGTTAATGGTCCTTGAAAATCCAACACAACACGTCAAGTATAATCTTATTCATGCTTGTGAAGTAAGCCATAACTATGAATAGGAGGCTATGAGGCATTTTAGGAAATGTTTCACCTCTTCATGATATATGTCGTGCTTTAGATGTAGAGATAAGGCTTTCCCCCTAAAGAATTATCTTTTGCTCTTCTAGATCATACCGCTACAAAGAGGAAGACTAAGGAGAGCTCGTACACCCAAGGATCAACTGGCCCCTCCCACTCCTTAGGCTCCTTAAGATGGAAGGATGGCCCAAGATGAGTTCTGAAATTCCATCACTATGTTGGCCCATGCTATGAACAACAAATTAAACCAAGGGGCTCAAGCTATTCATGCTCCTACTTTAACCTCAAGGGTGAGGGATTTCACAAGTATGAACCTTCCAAAATTTCATGGTCCCAAGGCAGAGGAAGATCCCCAAGATTTCATTGATGAGGTGTATAAGGTGCTATCTATCATGAGGTTAAATTTAGAGGAGAAGGAAGAGTTAGCAACCTACCAACTCTAGGGTGTGGCCCGAATTTGGTTTTCTCAATGGAAAGTGTGAGAGGAGAGATAATGTTGTTATTCCTTGGGAAGAGTTCAAAGCTGCCTTCCTTAACCAGTTCTTCCCTATTGAGTTGAGAGAGGAAAAAATGATAGAGTTCATGAATCATAAACAAGCTTCCATGAGTGTAAGGTAGTATGTCCTCAAGTTCAATAAGATCTCAAAGTATGCTCCTTATTTCGTTGCGGACCCTAGATCAAGTATGAATAAGTTTGTGTTTGGAGTGTCTAACTTGGTGAATGTGGAGTGTTGTACCACCATGCTAGTAAGTGATGTGGACTTGTCTCGGCTCATGAAATATGCTGAAAAAGTTGAGGGGGAGAAACTTAGGAAGAGAAGAAGTGGGGACTCTAAGAGAGCTTAGTTTGAGGATGGTTCCAAGGTACCGAGGGTCGTTCCCAACAATGCTATAAGTTCCAAGGTCAAGGGTCCTCCAATGCTCCTAGCAAGAAATTTGTTAATGATGGGGTGTCTAACCCAAGGTTTTAAGGTGGCAATGGTTGGATGACTAATCCTAGGTGCCAAAAGCGTGGTAGAAACAATTGTGGTCCATGTTGGAAGAATTCTAATGCTTACTTTGGTTATGGTGAAAAGGGTCATAGGTTATTCATTGTCCATATGCTCAACACAAGGGTAGAGAAGGTCGTCCTCAAGGCCAAGGTGAAAATGTGGGTTAAAATGCAAAGGGATACCAACAAGGGGGTGCTCAAAGGCAAAATAGGTTCTATGCTCTTCAAGGAAGGCAAGGAGTGGATGAGGTACCTTATGTTGTTATTGGTATGTTAAAGATTTTTGATTATGATGTGTATGCTTTGATAGATCTGGGTGCCACTCTTTCTTTCATTACTCCTTTTGTTGCCAATAAGCTTTATGTGTGTCCCGAATTGTTGTGTGAACTTTTTGAAGTGTCTACCAATGTTGGTGATTCCATCACTGCTAAAAGAGTCTATAGGGATTGTCTCATTTCCGTATTGCATAAAGTCCTACCTTATGATGTTTTTGAACTTGACATGGTAGATTTTGGTATTATATTCTTGGGATAGATTTGTTAGATGCATATCATGCTTCTATTGATTGTAGAACCCACAAGTTTAGATTCCAATTCCCTAATGAGCCCGTCCTTGAGTGGGAGAGTTCTAGTGTGGTTGTCAAGGGTAGATTCATTTCTTGTCTTAAAGATCAAAAATTAATTTCTTAGGGTTGCATTTACCACCTTGTATGGGTTATGGATCTTGAGTCTAAATTCCTTCCCATTGAGTCAATTCTAGTGGTCAATGAGATTCTTGATATCTTTCTCGATGAGCTTCCTAGTGTTCCTCCTGAAAAGGAAATAGACTTTTGTATAGACCTCCTCCCCTATACACAACCTATTTCCATTTCCCCTAACTATATGGCCCTAGTGGAGTTGAAGGATCAATTGAGGGATTTGTTGGAGAAGGGTTTTAGAAGGCCTAGCAAGTCACCTTGGGGTCCACAGGTATTGTTTGTAAAGAAAAATGATGGTTCTCTTAGAATGTGCAATGATTAACGGCAACTCAATAGAGTCACCATAAATAACAAATATCCTCTACTAATGATAGATGACCTTTATGATCAATTACAAGGGGCTAGCCACTTTTCTAAGATTGATCTTTGGCCCGGATACCACCAAGTGAGGGTGAGTGAAACGACCCCAAAAAGTGCCTGAAAATATGCCTCAGAATGCCCAGAATTTTAAATTCCATGTGTCTCAAAATCCATTTGTTATTTTGAAAATCCGACTTCATATTCTTGTTCAGGGGGTCAAAATTAGGTGAAAAAGGGTCTAACTTCGATTTTAGAGCAACCGTATTAAAATTCAAAATTTCCAAATGTCAATTGTCAGAGAGATTTTTGTGTCACCTCCATAACGCACCTCTGTGTTATTTGTGACTTTTTTTAGTTCAGTCCAAGACATCAAAGTCTTGGTCCTAAGTGTTCCCAAACATGTTTTTACCTATACTTAGCCAAATTTCACTCTCATATTATCCTAAATATTTCCCAATACTAAATCAAACACTTAGTCATATTTTCACTCCCCAAAACTCAAGTCCCAAACCCTCATCCCAAGCTAAGGTTTTCCTTCAAGATTCTTCTTCAAGCTTTAAGTCTCCATCTCCAATCTTCACCAAGTTCATCTAAAAGCTAAGGTATGTGGGTTTCTTTCATGAGTTCCTTTCACCCATGATACCCAAGCTTCTTTTTTACTCAAATTGTATGATTTAAGGTTGATTTACAAATGAGTCTTCTTTATCATGAAATTCACTGCACACTAACTTAAAAATTATGTAAAGTTGTGACTATTTAGCTATGTTTTGAGCTATAAATCTTTGATCTATTGTAAGATTTGATAAGGGGTATTGATGTATATTGCTTGATAGTATTGAAAGGTTATGATTGATGGTTTCACAATGGATTTTTTTGAATGATTTCATCCCTAAATGGCATGGTTTATAACTACCATTTCACACCCTCTAAGTGTTTGATAAAATGTCCAGATGTGGTTTCTTGAGTAGTTTTTGAAGGTCCAAAGCATGAGATATGATATGATTGATTATATGTTGATAAAATGAGCTTATGTATATGATATATTTTGTATAAAGTGTTGCATTAGACTATGCTCAATCTGGGGGACTAAGAACCTGGATAACCTAGATGGGAGTTTATACTTATCAACCTAGTGAAAGGTTTGTACTTCTCCACCTGGTGATAGGGCAATATCATCATTAACCTAGATGGGGATTTGTACTCATTAACCTAGGGAAGGGTTTATACTTCTCCACCTTAGTGATGGGGCGACATTATCACCAACCTAGATAGGGGTTCGTACTCATCCACCTAAGTGATGGGGCAGTATCATCACTAACCTACAAAAGGGTTATATATTTGGAAATCTATCTTTGTCTCTTCTACACATATGATATTATATATGAGCATAAGTTACTTAAGCATAATTTACTTATGCATTGATCATTCATGTCGTATTGTTATAGAATGCCTATTGCCTATTGTTCTGCATTTTTATTATGATGCTTCATTCTTGTTTGAATTGCACCTACATACTTAATACATTCAAACATACTAACTCATACTCTATGCCTACATGATCTCACCATGTAGGAACTGGTGCCCAAATTGATCATCATCCTCCTTCATGTGGCTAGTTCGGTGCTATTCAAGCTAGTTGGTGAATCCTCCACTTCTGAGACATTAGTCTATGTTTCTCCTACTATGTATTGAGGCATTCTTCTTTATTATCTATTTTGACTATGCAGGTGACCTCAGTTACTTTGTCTTGGCCCTCGCTCTTATCTATGTATTAGAGATGTTTATTTGACATGTTATATATATATATATGATATGCGTTTAACTCTTGTCTCTTGATTATTATGATATAGAAGTGTTCTACCTTAGCCCTAGTTTCCCATTAATTTATATCTTGATGCTTGAATTATTGCTTTCATGATCAAAGATCTGTAATGATGTTCCAAGAGGCTTGCTTGGGGTCCCTTCGGGTTCCTCTTGCGCTGTTTCATGTCTAGGGCCTAGGCTTGGGTCATGATAAACTTGGTATCAGAGCATTAGGTTGATAGATCCTTTGAGACCAACATACCACGTCGATTAAAGTCCTATTCATGGTTGTGGAGCGCACCATGACTATGAGTAGGAGGCTATAAACGTTTTAGTAAATGTTTCTTTTCTTCATGTTCAAAGTCGTTGAATAGAGTTATGGTATGTTTCTGCCCTAATGATTGTTCTTTTCTATGCTAGATCATGCAAAACAATAGAGGAAGATGGGCCCAAACTCCCTAGGAGCAACCTACCAATGGTGAGCTCCGGGATGCTCTCACCATGCTTGCCCAAGTTGTGGCCAACCAAGTCAATAAAGGGGCCCAAGCCCCTCATGCTACTACCCGAGAGCTAGGGTAAGAGACTTCATGAGGATGAATCCTCCACTATTCTATGGGTCAAAGATGGATAAAGATCTACAAGAGTTCATTGATAAGATCTACAAAATCTTGAATATCATGAGTGTTAGGCCAAATAAAAAGGAAAAGTTGATGGTGTACCAATTCAAGGGGGTAGCCCAAATATTGTATGATCAATGAAAGGGTGAGAAGGGAATTGGTAATGTGGTGGTTTGGGAAGAGTTCAAATTAGCTTTCCTTAATCGACTTTTCCCTTTTGAGTTTAGGGAAGCAAAGTTGGTAGAGTTTATGAATTTGAAACAAGGTGCTATGAGTGTGAGGGAGTATTCCCTCAACTTTAATCAACTTTCAAAGTATGTTCCTCAATTGGTGGCCGATCTTAGATCTAGGATCAATAATTTTGTGGTGGGGGTCTCTGACTTGGTTAGTGAATAATGTCGGTCTGCCATGCTAATTAGCGACATGGACTTATGTTGGTTGATGACCTATGCCGAGCAAATGGAGGAGGAGAAATTGAGAAAGATAAGGGGGTATGAGGCTAAGAGGGCCCCACAAGGGGATGGCCAGTTCCATCAGGGCCAAGTGTCTTATCATGCTACTACGAGGGGGTTTGCCAATGACCTCCCTATGCCTCAAGGTGTTAGTGTTATGGGTCCTATTGATGTGTTTCCTACATATGGGAAGAGTCATAGAATCCCTGTTTGAAAGATTCTAATGCATGATTTGGTTGTGGGGAGCTTGGGCACAAGAAGGTAGATTGTCCAAGAAACCATGGCAATGTTCAGGTGATAATGTGGTTCCATTGGGGAGAGGTGGTCCTCAAGGGTGTGACCCAAGGCATAATCGATTTTATGCTCTACATGGGAGGCAAGGAGTTGGTGAGGTCCCTGATGTTATTACTGGTATGTTGAAAATCTTTGACTTTTATGTGTATACTTTGATTGATCCAGGTGCCACTCTTTTCTTTGTTACTCATTTTGTTGCTAAAAAGTTCCAGGTTATACCCAAGTTATTGCATGAGTCATATGAAGTGTCTATTCCTATTGGTGCCTCTATTATTGCTTGGAAAATTTATAGGATTTGTCCTATTTGCATTTTGCATAAGTTGTTGCTTTGTGATCTTGTTGAATTAGACATGATACATTTTGATATCATTCTTCAGATGGATTGGTTGCATACTTAGTATACTTCTATTGATTGTAGAACCCATAGGGTCAAGTTTTAATTTCCAAATAAGCCTATCCTTGAGTGGGAGAGTCAAGATGTGGTGGTCAAGGCTAGATTCATTTCATTCACTAAAGCTCGTAAGTTGATCTCTAAGAGGTGTCTTTACCATCTTGTGAGGGTTAAAGATGTGGAGTCCAAAGTCCCTTCCATAGAGTCGATTCTGATTGTAAGTGAGTTTCTTCATGTTTTCCCAAATGACCTTCCCGGTGTTCCTCCCGAAAGGGAGATAGATTTTAGCATATATCACCTTCTGGATACCAAACCTATCTCCATTCCCCTTTAACGTATGGCCCCGATGGAGTTGAACGAGTTAAAGGAACAACTGAAAGATTTATTGGAGAAGGGATTTATTAGACCTAGTCAATCACCTTGGGGTACCCCAGTGTTGTTTGTGAAAAAGAAGGATGGGTGACTTAGAATATGTATTGACTACCGATAACTCAATAGGACCAATAAAGAATAGATATCCTCTTCCAAGAATTGATGACTTGTTTGACCAATTGCAAGGGGCTAGCTTTTTCACTAAGATTGATCTTTGGTCCGGGTACCATCAAGTAAGGGTGAGGGAGTATGATATTGCCAAGATGGCTGTTCGGACTAGATATAGGAATTATGAGATTGTTGTGGTGTCATTTAGGTTGACTAATATACCGACCATCTTCATAGATGTAATAAATAGGGTCTTTAAACCCTATCTTAATTCCTTTGTTGTGGTCTTAGTTGATGATATTTTGATCTACTCACATAGTACGGAGGAGCATATGGGTCATTTGAGAGTTGTGTTGCTAAGATTGAGGGAGGAGAAATTATATGTCAAATATGACAAGTGTGAGTTTTGATTGAAGGAGGTTGCATTCTTAGGTCATGTAGTGTCAGGTGATGGTATTAAAGTGGATCCTAAGAAGACCGATGTGATTAGAAATTTGCCTAGACCCTTGACCCCGTTAGAAATTAGGAGCTTCTTGAGCCTTGCGGGTTACTATAGAAGATTTGTGAATGGGTTCTCCCCCATTGCTTCCCCTATGACCAAATTGAATCAAAAGAAGGTTAAGTTTGTGTGGACCGATGAATATGAGAGAAGCTCAAAAACATTGAAGGATAGGCTTGTGTCTACTACTATATTATCACTATTGGATGGGCTTGAGGGTTTTGTTGTGTATTATGATGCATCAAGAGTTGGTTTGGGTTGTGTGCAAATGCAAAATGGTAAGATCATAGCCTATGTTTTTAGACAACTCAAAGTGCATGAAAGGAACTACCCTACCCATGATCATAAATTGGTCGCCGTGGTGTTTGCATTAAAGATTTGGCGTCATTACTTATATGGGGTACATATTGATGTCTTTACCGATCATAAGAGCCTCCAATATGTCTTCACTCAAAAAGATCTCAACTTAAGACAAAGAAGGTGGCTACAACTTCTCAAAGATTATGACATAATTGTGCATTATCATCCGGGTAAGGCAAATATGGTGGCAGATGTGTTGAGTAGCGTGTCTATGGGTAGCCTAGCCCACGTTGATGGTGGCGATAAGGAGATGGCTAGAGAGGTGCATAGATGATGTGCTGTCAAAATATAGCACATTTGGTTCTTGAAACAAGGGATTTAGTAAGTTCTTAAAACGACTCTTTATGGTTTTGATATATTTTTGTGTTAATCTTGCAGAAAAGTTAGGTTGGCATGATTTCGAAGAAAAATTGCAGATTTTGCTGAAACATAGGACATGCGATCACACATATGAGTCATAGATCAAGCTACGAGTCGTAGGGTGGTGTCGTAGCAAGAATCAGAGACCAAAATTCAAAAATTTGCTTCGTGGAGGTCACCTCTACAAGGCCATTAAATGAGTTATAAGCCTTAGTATGACTTATATAGGTGGACTCGTAGAAAGAATCATAGAGCAAGATGTTAGACAAAAAATTGAAGACCAAGA
>DF357589.1:148924-177983 GCA_000787875.1 Solanum virginianum
ACAAAGGAGAGGTTGACTAGGACAATCGATAGTGGTTAGTTGGCACACCATGGTTGCGACCAAGTGCCATGGTGAAATTCGACCTTCACCTTTATAAGAGAGCTAGAAGAACCTAAGTTATCATCCTGCCTATGAATCACCAATTGTAGTTATGTTATCTAGGGTAATCAAGTCGCCGAACCATGGGATACAAGAATCAGAGAGCCAAGATATTAGACCAAAAATTGAAGGCCAAGACTATGACGGGAACATATGAGTCATAGTTCAAGCAACGACTCATACCTATGGGTTGTACTAGTTTAGTCCAAGATGCTAAGAATCTGATATGAGACCCCAACTACGACTCGTAGGTCATCCTACGAGTCATAACTGCGGGACTTATGTGCTGCCAGCTATCTTTTCTATGTGAATTCTAGGGTTATTTTATAAGTGCTATATATAGTTTAAGTTAGGTTTTGAGAAGGAGTTCGACCAATAGACACTTGACAAAAACATTTTGAATTTTTTATTAGTTTTGTAGAGTAATTTATTGTTCTCTCTTGGAAAATCCATTTTGGGGATTGCAAATCTTGCCTTGTACTCATTGTTGATCAATCAAGTTTATGGGTTTGCAACTTGTATCATTGTTATTGGTAAAACTCTCAACTATATCTATTATGTTCATTTTTGTGTGTTTTGCCTTAGCCATGAGTAGCTAAGCACCCATAACTTGGGGTTGTGGAAACCATGGGTAGTTGACTTGAGATAATCTAGGTTTATTGCATTTTTATAATTGGAGTTTTGCATGTATTATTTGTTTCCCTTCATTATTATTGTTGTTTGGTGGTGGGTAACACCAAACCCCGCCTACTATCATGATCCCGACCAAGGTAGTGATGAATAGGAAAAGGGAAGTAGATGATAGAATTTGATTGATGTGTTCTCATCTAATCATCTAAGCCTGACCAAAGGGAGGTTGATTGGGACAGTAGGTAACGGTTAGTTGGCATGCCATGGTTGCCGACAAAGCACTATGGTGAAATTTGACCTTCACCTTCATAAGGGACTAGAAGAACCTAAGTTACCATCTTGCATGCAAATCACTAATTTTACTTATGTTATCTAGGGTAATCGAGTTGACGAACCATGGGAAAGACAATTCCCAAGTTATCTCCAAAATTGAGTATTTCCTCGTGTTATAGTTAGTGTTTGTTTTATTTTGTTTTCAAATCACAAACCCCCCCTCCTCATTTAGAGATTTTAGTTATTGATGCCTGAAATGATTAGTACTGAAATCTTATAGTCAAGCCTTGTATTCCCTGTGGATTCAACCCTAACCTTCAGTTAGGTTAATTGCTGACGATGACCATTTTCTTATTCAAGCGGTAACATTAGATGTTGTCATAAATGGATTGGCTAGATTGGGAGTTAGGTTGGAAGAAGTGGGTGATGGTGTAGTTGTTCTTGATGGTTCCAAATCTTCCTTGGTTGATGAGATGATAGAAAAACAAGATCTTGACTCCTCCTTGCTTGAATTGAAGGCCTTGGTGAAAGAGGGCAAAGTAGAATGTTTTCTCCCAAGGGGGAGATGGTGTTCTTAGGTACCAACGTCCATTGTGGGTGCCTTATGTTGATGGTTTGAGGGAGAAGATCCTTGTTGAGGCCCATAATTCTTCTTATTCTATTTACCCCGGTTCCGCCAAAATGTATAGAGATTTGAGGGATGTGTATTGGTGGGGAGGCATGAAGAGGGACATTGCCAAATTCGTTTCCAGGTGCCATAGTTGTCAACAAGTCAAACCCAAACAACAAAGCCCCGATGTCCTAACCCAAGATGCAGGGCTTCCCACTTTGAAGTGGTAGGTGATTAATATGGATTTTGTGGTTGGGTTATCCAAGAATGGAAAAGGTTTTGATTCCATTTGGGTGGTGGTTGATAGGATGATGATGAAATCAGCTCACTTTCTACCGATTAAGACCACATATGGGGCTGAAGAGTATGCAAGGTTATACATCCATGAGATAGTGAGGTTGCATGGGGTTCCTTTGTCTATCATATAGGATTGTGGTTCATAATTCACTTCACACTTTTGGAGGTCCTTTCAAAGGGGTCTTGGCACAAAAGTTCACCTTAATATGGTCTTTCACCCTCAAATAGATAGCCAAGCCGAAATAACTATTCAAACCCTTAAATATATGCTTAAGGTATGTGTATTGGAATTGAGGGGTAGTTGGGATGACCATCTCCCTTTGATTGAGATTTCCTACAATAATAGCTATCACTCTAACATTGGTGTGGCTCCTTTTGAAGCTCTTTGTAGAACATATTGTAGATCACCGATTGGTTGGTTTAAGGTTGGAAAAGTGGCTTTATTAGGACCAGATCTAGTTATAGAGGCTCTTGAGAAAGTTAGGATGATTAGGGAAAGTTTGAGAATAGCTCATAGTCGTCAAAAATCTTATGCCGATGTGAAAAGAAGAGATCTTAAATTCAAAGTGGGTTTTTGGGTCTATTTGAAGGTTTCTCAAATGAAATATGTGGTCCTTTTTGTAAAAAGGGGAAGTGGAGTTAAAGGTACGTTGGTCCTTATGAGGTGATAAAGAGGGTTGGCAAGTTAGCTTATGAGTTGAAGTTTCTTAGTGAAATAAATTTGGTTCATTTGATGTTTCATGTCTCTATGTTGAGGAAATGTGTTGATGATCCTAATGCTATTGTGCCTCTTGATGTTATGGGTGTTGTTTAGGATAAATTGACTTATAAAGATCTTCCGATTCAGATTTTGGACAAGCAAGTGAAGAGATTGAGGAACAAGGAGGTGGTATTCATTAAGGTCCTTTGGAGGAACCAACAAATAAAAAGTGCTACTTGGGAGGCCGAAGTGGACATGCAAAAGCGGTATCCTTATCTTTTCCACTCCACTAAAGCCTAAGGTACTAATTCTAATTCCCCTATGTGATGTCAAGTCTTATGTTTCAGCCCTTATGTCATTCATATGCATTCATGTTTAAGTTGGCAAGTTATGATGATTTTACACTTATGTTGAGATTTAGAAAATGGTGTTTCAAAAATAATGTTGCATTTTAGTTGGGGCTGGTTTGTTTATGATCATTCTTGTCTTGTACATCTCTTTTACATTCGGGGATGAATGTTCCCAAGGGGGGAGATATTGAAACGACCCCAAAAAGTGCCCGAAAACGTGCCTAAATGCCCAGAATTTTAAATTCCATACATCTTAAAATTCATTTATTTTTTTGAAATCTGACTATATTCTTGTTCAAGGGGTCAAAATTAGGTGAAAAAGGGTCTAACCCTGATTTTAGAGCAACCATATCAAAATTTGAAATTTTCAAATGTCAATTTGAAATTTTCAAAGAGGTCTTCGTGTCGCCTCCGTCACGCACCTCTGTGTTATTTGTAACTGTTTTTCTTAGTTCGGTCCAAGACTTCAAAATCTTGGACTAAGTGTTCCCAAACGTGTTTTTACCTATACTTAGCAAAATTTCACCCTCATATCATCCTAAACATTTCCCAATACTCACTCAAACATTTAGTCATATTTTCACTCCCCAAAACTCAAGTCCCAAACCCTCATCCCAAGCTAAGGTTTCCCTTCAAGATTCTTCTTCAAGCTTCAAGTCTCCATCTCCAATCTTTACCAAGTTCATCTCTAAGCTAAGGTATGTGGGTTTCTTTCATGGGTTCCTTTCAACTATGATACCCAAGCCTCCTTTTACTCAAATTGCACGATTTAAAGTTGATTTACAAATGGGTCTTGATTATCATGAAATTCACTGCACACTATGTTAAAAGCTATGTAAAGTTGTGACTGTTTAGCTATGTTTGGAGCTATAAATCTTTGATACTATAAGATTTGATGAGGGGTATTGATGTATATTGCTTGAGGGTGGTGCATGGTGTTGATTGATGGTTTTACAATAGATTTTCTTGCATGATTTCATCTCTAAATTGCATGGTTTTATACTATCATTTCACACACTCTTAGTGTTTGATAAAATGTTCGAATATGGTTTCTTGAGGAGTTGAAGGTCCAAAGTATGAGATATGATATGATTGATTATATGATGATAAAATAGGCTTATGTATACGATATATTCTATATAAAGTGTTGCATTAGACCATGCCCAATCCGGGGGGACTCAGAACCTGGATAACCTAGATGGGGGTTTGTAGTCATCAACCTAGCGAAGGGTTTGTACTTCTCCACCTGGTGATGTGGCGACATGATCACTAACCTAGATAGGTATTTGTACTTATTAACCTAGGGAAGGGTTTGTACTTCTCGACCTTGGTGATGGGGTGGCATTATCACCAACCTAGATAGAGGTTCATACTCATCCACCTAAGTGATGGGACGACATCATCACTAACCTACCAAAGGGTTGTACACTTGAAAATCTATCTTGGTCTCTTCTACACATATTATATTGTATATGAGCATGAGTTACTTAAGCATGATTTACTTATGCATTGATCATTCTTGTCATATTATTATAGTATACCTATTATCTATTGTTATGCATTTTGATTATGATGCTTAATTCTTGTTTGCATTGCATCCTCCATATACTCTATACCTACATGATGTCACCATGTAGGAATCGGTGCCCAAGTTGATCCTCATCCTCCTCCACATGGCTAGTTCGCTACTATTCAAGCTAGTTGGTGAGTCCTCCACTTCCGGGACCTTATTCTACGTTTCTCCTACTATGTACTGAGACATTCTTCTTTATTGTCTATTTTGTCTATGAAGGTGAGCCCGGTTACTTTGTCTTGGCCCCCGCTCTTATCTATATATTAGAGGTGTTTGTTAGACATGTTATACATCTATGATATGTGTCTAACTCTTGTCTCTTGATTGTAATTATATGGAAGTGTTTTCTCTTAGCCCCGGTTTCCCATTCTTTTATCTCTTCATGCTTGATTTATTACTTCTGCGACTAAGGATATGCAATGTTGTACTAAGAGGCTTGCTTGGGGTCCCTTCGGGTTCCCCTTAAGTTTTGTCGTGTCTAGGACCTAGGCTTGGGTCATGACAAAAATGGAGTGTGATATTCTAAGAAAGCCTTTTGGACTAGGTATGGGTACTTTGAGTTTTTGGTAATATCCTTTGGGTTAACTAATGCAATGGTAGTATATATGGATCTCATGAATAGGGTTTTTAAACCCTACCTTTATATGTTTGTGGTGATCTTTATTGATGTTATATTGATTTATTCCCATAGTGAGGAAGAACATGTGAATCACTTGAGGGCGATATTGCAAATTTTGAGGGATGAGAGGTTGTTTGCTAAATGTGAAAAGTGTGAATTTTGGTTAAAAGAGGTTGCATTCCTAGGGCATGTGGTGTCGGGTGATTGCATTAAAGTTGACCCCAAGAAAATTGAGGTGATAAGGATTTAGCCTAGGCCCTTGACTCCAATGGTTATTAGGAGTTTCTCGGGTTTGTTGGGTTACTATTAGAGGTTTGTGAATGGTTTCTCTTCTATGCTTTACCTATGAAAAATTTGACTCAAAAGAAGGCAAAATTTGTTTGGACCGATGAATGTGGAAAGAGTTTTCAAACTTTGGAAGACCATCTTATCTTTGCTCCTATTATGGCTTTACCAAAGGGTTAGAAGGGTTTGGGTGTGTTTTGATGCAAAATGGCAAGGTTATAGCATATGCCTCTAGGCAACTTAAGGTGCATGAGCAAAATTATCCCACCCATGATCTTGAATTAGAAATCGTGGTGTTTGCTTTGAAAATTTGACGTCATTATTTGTATGGGGTTCATGTAGATGTTTTTACTGACCACAAGAGTCTAATATGTATTCACACAAAAAGATCTTAACTTGAGGCAAAGAAGGTGGTTAGAACTCCTTAAGGATTATGACATGAGTGTGCACTATCATCCTGGCAAAGCTAATATTATGGCCGATGCTCTAAGTTGAGAGTCCATAGGTAGTCTAGCTCATATTGATGACGGTAACAAGGAGGTAGCTAGAGAAGTTCACCAGTTAGCTAGGTCGACATGAATATGCACTATCACCCCGACAAAGCTAATGTTGTGGCCGATGCTCTCCCAAGCCTCCTTTTACTCAAATTGCACGATTTAAAGTTGATTTACAAATGGATCTTGCTTATTATAAAATTTACTGTACACTATGTTAAAGCTATGAGAAATTGTAACTGTTTTGCTATGTTTTAAGCTATGAATTGAAGTAGAGTATCCATGGGTAGTATAGCAAACATTCATGGGGGTAACAAGGAGGTGGCTAGAGAAGTTCACTGGCTAGCTAGGTTAGTGCTTAGGTTGAATGAAGTGGAAAATAGTGGTGTATTAATTGTTGATGGTTCTAAATCATCTTTGATTGAGGAAGTCAAGTCAAAACAAGACCTTGACCTCGCCTTGCTAAATTGAAGACTTTGGTGAAGGATGGTAAAGTGTAGGTTTTCTCCCAAGGGGGAGATGGTGTTCTTAGGTACCAAGGTAGGTTGTGTGTGCCTAATGTTGATGACTTGAGGGAATTGATCTTGAAAGAGGCCCATAATTCATCCTATTCTATTCACCTCGGTTCCACAAAGATGTATAGAGACTTGAGGGAGGTATATTGGTGGAGTGGTATGAAGAAGGATATTGCAAAGCCTGTAGCCGGATGTCACAATTGCCAACAAGTGAAAGCCGAACATCAAAGGTCTTTTGGATTATCCCAAGACATAGAAATTCCTACTTGGAAGTGGGAAGAGATCAACATGGATTTTGTAATTGTTTTGCCAATGACTGGGAAACACTTTGATTTTATTTGGGTTATTATGGATAGAATGACAAAGTCGGCTCGCGTTTTACCAGTTAAATCAACTTATGGTGTCGAAGATTATGCCAAGTTGTATGTACATGAGTTAGTTAGGTTACATGGGGTACCCTTGTCTATCATTTTAGATTTTGGTTCTTAATTCACTTATTATTTTTTGAGATACTTCCAAACAGGTCTTGGTACCATGGTCAAGCTTAGCATGGCTTTTCACCTGAAACGGATGGACAAGACAAAATAACTATCCAAACTCTTGAGGATATGCTTAGGGCTTGTGTTTTGGAGTTTAAAGGTAGTTGGGATGAACAACTTCCACTTATTAAGTTTTCCTACAACAATAGCTACTACTCAAGCATTGGTATGGCTCCCTTTGAAGCTCTATATGGTAGGTGTTCTAGATCCCTGGTAGGGTGGTTTGATGTGGGGGAGATGGCCTTGGTAGGCCTAGATTTGGTTACGAAATCTTTGGAGAAGATGAGGTTGATAAGCAGAGGTTGATAAGGCCCAAAGTAGACAAAAGTCTTATTCCGATATGAGGAGAAGAGACCTTGAGTATCCATTCCACACTTTAATCACTCTATCTAAGGCAATAATCGGAGATCTAGAGTAAATCCCAAGTTTACAACCTTGAAATTTTAGACTAAACATAGGAATGGATATAAATTCAATCAAATCAACTTCAAATAAGTCAAAATATCAAAGACCCAATAGATAAATATAAAACCCATATCAAGAGAACACCCCCAGCATGGGTATTTTAGCAACATATGCTAGAAATTAAAGATTTGATATCAAACATAGTAGCTGCAGTCATGGATAACATGATTGAATAGAAATTAGTTGATTATCACTATCCAATCTACTTCAATTTGCTTCCCAAAAGCTTTAAAACCATATCTCCCATTTGTACTCTAACAGGAAAGTTCTATTTACTACTCTCTAAAACTTAGACGAAGATTTGTTCTAACTTATTATGATCTGATATGTATAATATCCTTTCTAAATTTCTTTTACACTCCATGCAAATATGTGAAAGTTTGTGCTATAAAATTTCATTCGGCGGTCAAGGCTGACCATCACCGAGCACTCTCATGATGCATAGAATGTGCACTTGACCACTTTTCTCTGCATCTTAAAAAGGCTTCCTCTTCTACACCATTGGGCAATGAATTTCCATTCCACAAATTTAATTTAATGATCTACAAAAGTATCCATCACATCACCTTCTTGTTAGTGTTTTGGGACTTTGACTACATCAACATTAGGCGATCTCCTATGCAATTTGGCAGTGCGAAGAATATGCTTTACGATATTAAATCTAATTGCCTTCTTGACTTGGCCTAGAACCTTGGCTACTACAATGATAGGCGGTCTCTTTGAGTATTTGGCGGATCACCGAGTGTGTTGGCGATACCATTTTTTTTTTGCCTTTTTTCACTTTTGCTCCCTTTCCAAGATTTTACCAAGTATTGTCCATTTGTGCACTTTTAGTCCCATTTCCTGTCATAGCACTTCATATTTGTTAGAAGTTAGATATATTAGCAAACTAAAGGCAATGTCATATGGACTCAAGTCCATTCAACCTCACACTCAAATGAGCCAAATGGTGCACTTCTTTAACTAGCTCTTTCTTTCCATTTTCAACATGCACAATGCTGCTCATAGACACTCTACTTAATACATCGGTCACAATATTAGCCTTGTCACTATGATACATAACACTTATATTATAATCCCTTAAAAGTTCCAACCACCTTCTCTACCTTAGGCTTAATCTCTTTGGCTAAATGCCTATTCCAAATTCTTGCGGTCAGTAAATATTTCAAAATGTACACTATACAGATAATATTGCCAAATCCTCAATGCAAATACAATGTCCAAAAGCTCAAGATCATGGGCTAGGTAGTTCCTTTCATGCACCTTCAATTGCCGTGAGGCATAGGTAATGACTTTTTCATGTTGCATCAACACACAACCCAAGACTACATGTGAAGTATCACAACAAACAACAAAACCATCCTGACCCTCGAGTAATGTAAAAATAGGGGCTGAAGTAAGACAGTCTTTCAGTATTTGGAAAATTTTCTCATATATATCGAACCACTAAAATTTCACCTTCTTTTGGGTCAACTTAGTCAAAAGAGAGGCAATGGAAGAAAACCCTTCAGCAAACCTTCTGTAATATCCGGCTAAACTCAAAATGCTCCTAATGTCTAAAAATGATAATGGTCTAGGTCAATTCTTCACCACCTCCGTCTTCTTTGGATTAACTATAATACCATTACCCAAAATATTAAGACACTTAAAGATCTTGTACCCCCAATTTTCCACAACCACAACAAGCACCTATATCTCTCAATTTATCACCAATATGGTTTCTCCCATACTTAAGACACCTAGGAGGAATATTACCACTACCCTTATGACCATCAACTTGAGTCTTAGTGTTAGACACCCTATCCTTATCAAACATTTGAGGAGCTCCTTTGGACAAGCCTAGTCCTTGTTAAAATTGTCCACCACAATCTACCATCAAAATAAGTCCTTTTTTAGTCCCTCATCCTCATCTTTTTGAAGTTTTTCACTCTCCTCTTGTTCAGCATATGTCATAAGTCAAGAAATATAAATCTTCTTTATTCGTATTGTGACTTTACACTCCATCTTCACCAAGTCGGACACACCCAAGGTGAACTTGTTCATGGGGCCTAGTGTCAACAAATAAAGAAGGACCATACTTGAACAATTTTGTGAATTTGAGGGCATACTCCCTTACACTCATGACACCTTGCCTCAAATTTATGAACTCCATCACTTTTCCTACACATAGTTCAAGTGGGAAGAAACGATAAATGAAAGCAGCCTAAAATATCACCCAATCAATGGAACCATCTTTAACTCTTTCGGACTTCTATTGTGTGAACCAAACTTGAGTAACTCCCTTAAGTTGATAAACTGCCAATTTGGCCTTCTTCTCGGATGATTCCCCTATAATCTCCACCATCTTAATAGAACACATGTGTCCACTGAGTGTTTGGGGACTAGGTCCCTCGTTAGAATATGAATTAACAAAACAAAAAAATAGTAAAGAATCAAAGTAAAATCATACAAGTTATTTTACATGGAAACACCCTTGATCAAAGGAGGGGAAAACCATAACCTGTTGTCACAATCCAGGCCTAAGGCCTAGGAGTGACATGGAAAATGGGAATCAAAGAGTCCCCAAACAAGCCTGATAGCATCCACATACATATCATCGGTTCAAAAACGCATAATGAGACAACAAACACATAGTTCTAAGCGATAGAAAAGTATGAATCATGCTATGGGGATGTCATAGGGATAGGGATTTGCATAGAATTACATAGCATATAAGAACTAAGGGCCAGGTAATTATGACTCATGCAATAGGGTTAGAAAGGACATAAGACTTTCTACGTATCTTATCTCATCATGAACATATCATCATATCATCAACATCAAGAGATAACCACAAACATAGTTTCCATAAGCAAGAAAGCATAACATATATAAGCCCTTACATAGAGTTTATATGATATCCAACAACTCTTCTAATTCATCAATTAGAAATGGGACCATGATATGTCCCGAGCTCACCCTCAAAGTAAAGACATAAGTGGAAATAATATAATAGGTAAATAGAAGGTGGTTTGTCCTTCAATGATAGAACTCACCATAAGTAACTCTCACAATCTAAGCTAACCGTTAAGATGTAGATGGATATAGTCTCTGGTCCCTACATGGTTAGATCATGTAGGCAAAATGTACCTGTTAGGACGTTTGGATATACTAGGTATATGGGCATGCAATGCATATGAACTCATTAAACCTGCATTCAATGTTAGATGACAAGAGTACATATATAGAAAAAGGTATGTATACAAGGAAGAGTAATATATCAATATGACATTAAATCCATGATGCATGCAATGTCATAATACTTCAACATACGAGGATGAGACCTCAACCGACATCTATACCATGCGGCTATCATATGGAATTTTGGTGTCTTCCCCACACTGAATAATAGGTGATCTACTTGCCAAAGGTAGACCATACTTCTCTTAACGGACCTCCCATTTTGGAGATCTAATCTTCCCTTGTGAGCACCCCCATTTCGATAAAGATTTTTCATAACTTATCATAATCATCCACAAAGGGGCATAAACATGAACCTGTGCTAGCACATAGTTATAGGACTAGGTGATTGGACCCATGGAGATAGTTGCCCCCCCACAAGTCCACTTGGTGCTAAGACATCATCCCACGAGATATATATACATATACGTTCTTTTAAAAGAGGCATAAGTCCTTCAAATTATTTCCATGCATACTTAGGCTTAAATGTCAAACATTCTTCATAATCATGCATACTTAGTCCAAAAGGTCAAATTGTACTCCATATCATACTTTCACGCATAGTAATAGCTCATCATACTTATACATGTTGGTGTAATCACCCATAATTACTCAAAGAGACATATCATAGACATAATGTGATCACATGTCATGTCATAGCCATATTTTCCTTAAAATCATATTCATAAACATAATTGGGTCTTAACCCACTTCAAAAACTACATTAAAATCAATGTTCACCCATGCATATGCCATGAATAATGAGAGAATAGCATGGGCAATAGAGATTCATACTTAAAATAACAATATAAGATGAAATCAAAGTAAATCCATCAATAAATTCACAATTAAAGCATACTTAAGACTAGCCATGCCTAAATTCAACATTTAAAGGGGACATGCACATTCAAACCTTCATAATATCAATGCAATTCAACATATTAGGACTTAAATCACTTTAACAACATTAATTAAATACAACTCATATCTGAATTAAGTCAATATTAATTTAAAAGACCCATATTTAAAATAATCTTGAAATTCATAAATCAAGAAGTAAAAGTGTTTGGGGTCTTCATGGTTGAAAGGGACCATGAATCAATCTCATATACCTTAAATATCTAGAAGAATTAAGAAGAAATTGATTTGAGAAGAAGACCCTTCCTTGAGCTCCAAGTTGAGCATCTAATGGCACACTTGAGAGGAGTTGGAAGAGAGACTTTGAGTATTCTAAGTGTAATGAATGAATTTGAATAAGAATGAAGGAGTATAAGTCTTTTCAAGGGTTTAGGATATGTTAGAAAGTCGCAAATAACTCTTAGAAATCACTAAAATTATGAGAAAACCGTTAATGAAACAAGCACTAAAAGGTGCCCAAGTGGCTCATGAAAGAGCACCACAACTCATTCACATGACCACGGACCGTACAAGAGTTTGTGGTAGGTTCTTCAAAAACTTAACCAAATTTCATACCAAGGTTATTTCCACTTTCGGCTTCATGGTTCGTACAAAGCTCCATGATTTGTATAAGCTCCTATATAAAGATCCAACTTTTGAGACGGTGATTTGATACTTAGAAAATTTCAAGACTAGCATCATCATGGGATTGCACAATGAGTCATGGTGGGTTTTATAGCTCATACAAGGGATCATGGTGGGTGCCATGGTGTTACAGTGGCCTTCAAGCTAAGAGAACCTACCATAAGCCACCTTCACGGCCACTGGTGAGAACTACGAGCCGTGAAGGAATCAATAGAAGGCCAGTTGGTCTTAAATTCCAGTATAAGCCAAAGTACAACCCATACAAGGTCAAGGGCCATCCCTATGAAGCTTCCACAGCTTGCAGACCCCTTCACAGCTCATGGAGGTGGCCATGGAGTGTCAAATTGGTCAAAACTCCAGAAACCTTGATTTAAGCATCGATAAAGTCTCATGAGATCCGAGTCCTTACACCTTTACTCACAGGACTTCAACTCAACTTCATAATTATCGAATGTGCAAAGTGTTTTATTATAAAATCTTGCCATCAAGGAGTTTAACTCTAAATCCCTTCCCCCCTCACTATGATAACTCTGCCATAGGTACAAGCAACTAAGTAGCTACTCCATTACATACTAAATCAACTAACTCTAGCCAACTTAGATATCAATAACTCCCTATAGCTAACTCTAGCTATGAACTCAACATTGAAGAGTAAAAGCTTGCTGATTATCGCATCCCTTTATGGACAAGGAATCTATTTACAAAAAGCAAGCACTCAATAAGAGCAATAATGTACACAAAGTAAAAAAACTCTGATTTTGTTAAGTGTACTATTCAAAAGCCGCACCAAGAACACTCACTCAATGTGTGTAGAACCCTCAAGCTTTTTCTCTAGAAAGATTGGATAATGTACCAAACATTAGCAGCATTTAGACCAATTTCATTAGCTAAACAACTGTTGAAGAGCAGATAGACACATACTAAGAAATAATAGAACTGTCAGTGTACTATTTGCTGGGTGTCGCTTTCAGGTTCACCACACTTATAGGATCAGGTCCATCATATGTTCCCATGGTTTTTTAAAACATCAAAACCTCATAATATCTTTATGATGATAAACCCATGAATGTCTAGCATCATATTCCAGCACTTTCCACATTTCTAACATTATAACTTATTCCTGCTTTGAACAAACTCTCATCAATAAGCCAATGAGCTCCCTGCATTAGTTCCCTTTGTCACCAACACACTTAATTGGTGACAAAGGGAACTGTCATTTCCCCGTTTTTTGCATCACAAAAAAGAATTAACAGTAAACACATATTAATGTAACATAAATATGATGGTTAAGCAACTTGTCTTTGAGGTCGGCCCTTTAGCAGAAAGACTAGTATTTCGGGCCTTCAACTTCATCCCTTTTGATCTCAAAAGAGTAGTCATATTCTCAATTTTTTGTATCAGCCTCTCATGTTCAATAAGTGATTCAGACATCCTGGTCAAATGCACTATCTTCCTTTCAACACACTCACATTCCACAAGAGTGCTTGAAGAGAAAGTTTGTTTTACAATGTCTTTTACCCCTGCTTCCCGAGGAATTCCAAAGTGTTAAAATACTTTGTTTAGAAAAACCCATACACAAAGCCATGATTTCCATTTTTTATGGTCAAAATCTTGCACATATGCTCCAAAATGATTATTGGAAGTTTACAGGGTCAAACCTTCTTAAATTTTCCATCACAAACAAATCAATAGCAGAAGCTACAATCCTTTTCTCTGATCTTGGAAGAATGACTTTGCTTAGAAACTCAACACATAGCTTATCAGTAGCAGAAGCTACGATCCTTTTCTCTGATATAGGAAGAATGACATTTTTCTCAAACTTAAAGAATAACTGATACCTTTCCTTCGAAAATTTTTTAGGAACACCAAAAATACTAAGCTTTAGCATCTTTCTATAGTTTCACGGCCGGGACCTATGGCCTAGCTATGGGCGGCAAATGGGGAACCCAAAGGAACCCCAAACAAGTCTCTTTGCATATCATTACACATCCTTGGTCACAGAAGCAATTAAAAATTGACACAAAGAGATAATAAATAAAAAGGGGAAAGTGGAGCTAAGGGACCTCTTTGATACCATAAACATCAAGAAATGAGAGACTCATGTCTTATAGTATAAATATAAAACTTGTCAAATAATACCACTACTACATAGATAAGAGTCGGGGCCAAGACAAGCAATCAGGCTCACCCTCATAGTCATAAGTATACATTAAAGTAAAGAGAGTCTTAATACATAACATGAGATGAAAATCATTATCCCTAATTTAAGGGCTTACCAGCTAACTTTGAGTAGAAGTTCTAGCCATGAGAAGGAGGATGATCAATCGGTTCTCTGATTCCTACATCGTAACATCATATAAGCATAGATTATGCGTTAGTACATTTGAATGTACTAAGTATGTAGGATGCAATACAACAAGAGATAGGCAACATAGTCAAAATGCATAAGAATAAGCAATAGGTAGCATCATAGCAATATGGCATGTATGATCAATGCTTAAGATAAAATATGCTTATAAATCATGAACAAGGGATGTGAACTAAATATGTAATACATACTCAAACCTTTTTTACCAACCCTCCTGAAATTGGTCAAATAGCCCCCACACGCCTAATGGTATAACCTTTGTGGAGAGTGTTACCAATACCCCTACCATACGATAGTCTTTTTGATAGGTAGTGTAAGACATCCCCCTACTTTACGATATAATCTTTTAGGTAGGAGCAACGCTTAATTCTACATTACGACATGGCCTTTTAGATAGAATATCCACACCTTACGGTATAATCTTTTGAATGGAAACCATTAGCCTTTCTACCATACAGCATAGCTTTTTCATTAGGGTGTCCACACCTTGCCATATGATCTTTTTGGGAGGGACCATTAGTCATTCTACCTTATGGCATGGCCTTTTCAGTATGATATCTACACCTTATGATATGATCTTTTCAGTAGGAACCATTAGTCACTCTACCTTACGACATGGCCTTTTCGGTAGGGATCATAGAACTATCTCATCAAACTATTACATTTCAAGCATCAAGGAAGGGCCTTCTCCATTTTCTCAAGAACACAGCAAATGTGGGAACCCAATAATCTACTTGCAACACCATAGGTACTTTTTCATGAAAATAATTAATATATATATATATATATATATATATATATATATATATATATCTTTGGACCTTCAACAACTCAAGAAACCATAACCGGACATTTTATCAAATACATGGTGGGTGTGTACTGCCTGTGTAAAATTTGTAATTTAGGGATGAAATCATGCAAGGAAATCCAATGTAAAACTATCAATCAATACTTGGTAACACCCTCAAGCAATATATATCAAAATCCTTCATCAAATCTCACCTTAGATCTTAGATTCATTGTCAAAACATTCTATAACAATCACCATTTCATAAGCCTCAACATAGTGTGCAGTGAAATTCATAATAATTAAGACCCATGAGTAAACCAACTTTAAATCATCCGATTTTAGGTAAAAGGAAGTTTGGGTATCATGGGTGAAAGAAACCCATATACCTTAGATTTGGAGAATAACTTGATGAAGGTTTGAGATAGTGATTTGAAGCTTGAATGAGAATCTTAAGATCCGAATGAGTTTTGGGACTTGAAATTAGGAGTGAAATATTTGTCTAAGTGTTTGAATGAGTATTGGGGAATGCCTTCTGTGATATGAGGCTGAAATATGGCTAAGTATAGGTTTTCTCACGCATGGGGAGACATAGGCCTAAGACCCAAAAGCCTTGGACCGACTCAACAAAACTGGGCCTTTTTTAACACTGAGGGTGTCCCTAGCACGTCGCCCCAGAGGCACAAAAACCTCACAGTTTTTGCCTCGTTGAAATTTTGAAATTCGCTACGATCACTCTAAAATTGCGTTTAGACCCATTTTCCACTCAATTTTCCCCCTAAATAAGAATATTAAGTCGAATTTTTGATATCACGCATGGGTTTTGAGATTTATGAAAATTATAATTTCGGGCACTTTCGAAGCATATTTTGGGCACTTTGGGGGTCGTTTCAATATCTTTCTTTTCGGAACATTTGTCCTCGAATGTCAAAGGAAGGTACACAAGAGACGTAAACAAGATAATTTCAGCCCACACAAGGATGCCACAATGTATTTTAACATAATTTCAAAAATCTCAACATAAGTGTAAAATCATCATGAACTTGCCCATTTTAACATGAATGTATGCAACGACATGAGGGATGAACTTAGGACTTGAAATAACATAAAGGTATCAGTTGCTATCTTAGGCTTCAATAGGGTGAAAGAGGTACGGATATTATTTCTCCATGCTCGCCCCGGCTTCTCGAGAGACACCTTCCATATGACGATTCATTCAATGAAGTCCATCGCACCCCCAATACTTTAAAGCCACCATAGCACTTGGATCACCACGCACCACCTTGTCCTGGTCGCATGGAAACCGAATAAACCATATCCATATCCACAGGTCATTCCTTCCTCACCACTCTATAAAAACTCACAAACCATGTACTCGATTGTTGACCCTAATCATACTTAGTCCACTTGATAACACAGACCACCATCTCCCTCTTGGGAGACAACCTCACTCTACATTCTTTCACCCAAAACCTCTAACTCTATTAAGGCAGGGTCGAGGCTTTGCCCAAACTAGACCCCTCCATCCAAAGAAAGTGCCAACCATCAACACCACTACATAACCAATCTCAAGCTCACCCAATCTCATCACTAACCTAGTTAACCAGTGGACTTCTCCAACCACCCTCGTGTTACTCCAAAGCCTTCCACTTCCCATGATTTACAAGCAACCTCACATACATCAAAATTCACAACATCACCCTCAAATAATTCACAAGCTCTTCCTCACTTCAGGACACAAAACAACATATCAACACCAAGGACCATCGCAAGCATAAAAAGGTAGGGATCAAAGACCCTATTCTTGAGAGCTATAGACATAGCCGGTGCACTATCCGACTAAAAGACACTACCCCCAATTCAACATATCGGGAAAGACATTCAAGGTCTCATCAACCACCAAAAATAACTTAATAAACAAGATGACGTAGGTTTTACACCCCTAATTTTTCACAAGACAAGACATGCAAACCTTAGAGATCAATTGCACCTTAAGACAAGAAATAGGCCTACCTCTTTGGTACCTCTTGATCACCTCCTACCAAAAGACGGGCTCACTAAAGAGTTGGAATCTAACTCTATGGGCACTACCATCAATGGAGACACAATATGCATGCAACCAATCACCTCTACGTATGATCTCAAAACTCACCACATCCAATCCAACAAAATCACAAGGCAATACCTAAATACAACATGATCACGGAATAACACTTACAAACCATCTGGCAATAATATACTCAACAGGGTAGACACCAAGAGATTCACATAGTAACTCGGGACACACAAAAGAAGGCCACAAGTAACAAAAGAATGATGAACAAATTAGTGGTACCCAGACCAACCAATGCCCTCACATTTAAGTCAAAGGAACTTCAACTTACCGGTAGCAACATTAGGTGCCTCATCTACCCCTTGCCTCCTTTGAAGAATATAGTACCAATTACATCTTAGAGCATCCCCTTGATCAACATCACCATCACCATCTTTACTCTTGTTTTGAGCATATGGACAATCCAAAATTTTGTCGCCTATTTCACCACACCCAAAGCATGCACCCGTGTTCGTCCAACATATACCACCATGTTTCCTCCCATATATTGGGAATCTAGGATAAGTCACCCTATCATCTCCTTGGGGCCTTGGGTGTGACACCCCATTCTTAGAAACCCTCTTGTTTGGAGCATCGTCAGACTCTAGACCTTGAGAGTCACCATTAAATTAAGCCCTCCTGGACTCATTACCCCTTCTTTTCCTTAACTTCTCCCCCAATATTTGTTCAGCATAAGTCATCAAGCGAGACAAATCCATGTCATTAATCAACATTGTGGACCAGCATTCTTCACTCACCAAATCAGAGACACCCATCACGAACTTACTCATTCTAGCCCTTGGGTCGGCAATAAATAGAGGAGTATATTTAGAGAGTTGATTGAACTTAAGGGCATACTCCCTCACACTTATTGAACCTTGTTTCAAATTCATGAACTCCACCATCTTAGCCTCCCTAAGCTCAAGGGAGAAGAACCGATTAAGAAATACCGCCTTAAACTTCTCTGATAGAACACATCATTGTTTCCCTTTCCGTCCTTCCATTGACTAAACCATATTTGTGTTACCCCCTTGAGTTCGTAAGCCGCTAACTCTGCCTTGTCTTCCGATCTAACACCCATAATGGCCAATACCTTATAAATCTCATCAATATACTCTTGTGGGTTCTCATCTACCTTTGACCATAGAACTCTAGTGGGTTCATACTCATGAAGTCTCTTACCCCATATCCCTGGGTAGGAGCATGAGCAGCTTGGACCCCTTGATTAACTTATTAGGCAAAAGATTTAGATAGAAAGGTGAGAGTATCCCGCAGCTCACCATGAGCTGGTTGTTCCTCGGGACAGCAGGCTCTTCTTCTCCTCATGTTAGACATGATCAACAACTAGCATGGAAAATAAATACCATTATAGGGAGGGGGAAACCTTATTTTAACTCTATAGCATGACTTAGAACATGAAGAACAAAAAAACATTTCCTAAAGCATCTTATAGCCTCCTGTTCATAGTCGTGGTGCACAACTGAACCATGAGTAAGATCCTAATCGATACGGTGTGTTGGATTCTGAAGATCTAACAACCTAGTGCTCTAATACCATCTTTGTCATGACTCGGACCTAGGGCCAAGCTGTGATAGGTGAATGGGGAACCCGAAGGAACCCTAAACAAGCCTCTTCGCATATCATTATACATCCTTGGTCACGGAAGCAATTAAAATTTGACACTAAGAGATAATAAATCAAAAGGGGAAAATGGGGCTAAGGGACCTCTTTGATATCATAAACACCAAGAAACAAGAGAGTCGTGTCTCATAGCATAAATAAAAAACTTGTCTAACAACACCTCTACTGCATAGATAAAAGCGGGGGCCAAGACAAGCAGCCGAGCTCACCCTCATAGTCATAAGTATATATTAAAGTAACAAGAGTCTTAATACATAACACAACATGAAAGTCATTGTCCCCGAATTTGAGGACTCAGTAACTAGCTTTGAATAGAAGTACTAGCCACGAGGAGGAGGATGATCAATCGGCCCTTCGATTCCTACATGGTAACATCATGTAGGCATAGAGTATGCGTTAGTACATTTGAATGTACTAAGCATGTCTCATGCAATGTAACAAGAGATAGGTAATATAGTCAAAATGCATAAAGAGAAGCAATAGGTTACATAATATCAATATACATGTATGATCAATGCTTAAGATAAAATATGCTTGTAAATACCGAACGATGGATGTAAACTCAATATGTAATACATACTCAAACCCTTTTTGACAACCTTCATGAAATGGGCCAAATGGCCCCCACCCGCCTAATAGTATAACCTTTTTGGAGAGTGTTTCCAATACTTTTATCATACGACATAGTCTTTTTGATAGGTAGTATAAGACGTCCCCTACTTTATGATATCATCCTTTGGGTAAAACCCGTTGTTCATTCTATGTTATGGCATGACCTTTTCGATAGAATGTCCGCACCTTGCGATATGATCTATTTGGTGGAAACCATTATTCTTTCTACCAAATGACATGGCATTTTTGGTAGGGTGTCCATACCTTACGATATAATCTTTTTAATAGGGATCATTAGTCATTCTACCTTACAGCATGGCCTTTTCAGTAGGATATCTATACCTTACGATATAATCTTATAAGTAGGAACCATTAGTCACTCTACCTTATCGGATGGCCTCTTCGGTAGGGATCATAGAACTAGCTCATCAAACCATTACATTTCAAGTATCAAGGAAGGGCCTTCTCTATTTTCTCAAGAACACAACAAACATGGGAACCCAACAATCTACTTGCAACACCATAGGTACTTTTTTCTCATGTAATATACATTAAAATCCTTATCAAATCTCACCTTAGATCTTAGATTCATAGTTCAAAACATGCTAAAACAATTACCATTTCATAAACCCCAACACAGTATGCAGTAAATTTCATAATAAGTAAAACCCATGAGTAAACCAACTTTAAATCATGTAATTTTAGGTAAAAGGAAGCTTGGGCATCATAGGTAAAAGGAACCCATGAAAGAAACCCACATTCCTTAGCTTTGGGGAATAACATGATGAAGATTAGAGATGGAGACTTGAAGCTTGTATGAAAGCCTTAAGATCCGGATGAGTTTTGGGACTTGAAATTAGGAGTAAAATATTTGTCCAAGTGATTGAATGAGTATTGGGAAATATCTTGTGTGATATGAGGGTGAAATATAGCCAAGTATAGGTATTTTCATGCATGAGGGACTAAGGCCTAAGACCCAAAAGCCTTGGACCGACTCAACAAAACTGGGCATTTTTTAACACTGAGGCGCGCCCCTAGCACGTCACGTCTGGGGCGCGAAAACCTCACTGTTTTTCACCACTTTGAAATTTCAAAATTCGCGTTACAATCGCTCTAAAATTGGGGTTCGACCCATTTCCCACTCAATTTATCCTCCTGAACGAGAATATGAAGTTAGATTTTCGATATCACGCACAGATTTTGAGATATATATAAATTATGATTTCGGGCACTTTCAAGGGTCACTTTCAGGCACTTTTGGGGTCATCTCTATATCTCCCCCTTGGGAACATTCATCCTCAAATATCAAAGAAAGGTATACAAGAGACGTAAACAAGATAATTTCAGCCCACACAAGGATGCAACAATACACTTAAACATCATTTCAAAAATCTCAACACAAGTGTAAAATCATCATGAACTTGTCAATCTAAACATGAATGCATGCAAATGTCATAGGCTGAACTTAGACTTGAAATCACATTGGGGACTTAGATCAATAACTTAGATCTATTTAAACATGAAAGTATGCAATGACATGAGGGATGAACTTAAGACTTGAAATCACAATAAGGTAGCAGTTGCTAACTTAGGCTTAAATAGTGTAAAAGTGGTACGGATATTGTTTCTCCATGCCCGCTCCTGCTACCGAAGAGACACCTTTAACTTGATGATTCTTTCAATGAACTCTATCACACCCCCAATCCTTGAAAGCCACCATAGCACTTGGATCACCATACACCACCTTGTCATAGTCGCATGGAAACCGAATAAACCATATCTATATCTATAGGTCATTCCCATCTATAGGCAACCTCACCAATCTTCCTCAACACTCTATAAGAACTCACAAACCATGTACTCGATTGTTGTCCCTAATAACACTTAGTCCACTTAATACCACAGACCACCATCTCCCTCTTGGGAGGCAACCTCACTCTACCCTCATTCACCCAAAACCTCTAACTATATTAAGGCTAGATCGACGCCTTGCCCAACTAGACCTTCCAACCAAAGAAAGTGCCAACCATCAACACTACTACAAAACCATTCTCAACTTCATCCTATCTCATTACTAACCTAGTCAATCGGTGAACTTCTCCAACCACACTCTTGTTACTCCAAAGCCTCCCACTTTCATGATTCACAAGAAACCTCACATATACCAAAATTCACAACATCACCCTCAAACAATTCACAAGCTCTTCTTCATTTCTAGACACAAACCAACATATCAACACTAAGGACCAACACATGCATAACAAGGCAAGGGTTAAAGACCCTATTCCTGAGACCCATAGACATAGCCGGTGCACTAGCCAACTAAAAGACACTAACCTAAATTTAACATATCGGAAATGACATTCAAGGCCTTATCTACCACTAAAAATAACTCAATAAACAAGATGATTTAGGTTCAACACCCCTAATTTTCACAAGATGAGACTTGCAACCCTTCGAGATCAATTGCACCTTATGACAAGAATTGGGCCTACCTCCTTGCTACCTCTTGATCACCTCCCAGCCAAAGACAGGCTCACTAGGAAGGTGGAATCTAACCCTACAGGCACTACCATCAAAGGATACACAACATGCATGTAACTAATCCACTCCAAGTATGATCTCATAACTCACCATATCTAATACAACAAAATCTCAAGGCAAGACCTAGATGCAACATGACCATGGAATAATACTTACAAACCTTCTAGCAACAATAGACTCAACAAAAGGGGGGTAGACACTAAAAGATTCACATAGCAAATCGAGACACACACAAGAAGGCCACAAGCAACAAAAGAATAATGAAGGAATTAGTGGAACCCGGACCCACTAATGCACACACATTTAAGTCAAAGGAACTTCAACATACTAGTAGCAACATTGGGTGCCTCATGTACCCCTTGCCTCCTTTGAAGAGCATAGAACCGATTATGTCTTGGAGTATCCCCTTGATCAAAATCACTATCTTTACCCTTGTTTCAAGCATATGGACAATCTAGAACTTTGTGACCCATTTTACCACACCCAAAGCATACACCCGTGTTTTTCCAACATGTACAACCATATTTTCTTCAACATTTTGGGTGTCTAGGATGAGTCAACCCATAATCTCCTTGGGGTCTTAGGTTTGATACCCCATTCTTAGTAACCCTTTTGTTTAGAGCATCATTGGACTCTAGACCTTGAGAGCCACCATCAAATCGAGCCCTCTTGGACTCATTACCCCTTATTTTCCTCAACTACTCCCCCTCTATTTGTTAGGCATAAGTCATTAAGCAGTACAAATCCATGTCATTAATCAACACAGATGGACCGGTATTCTTCACTCACCAAATCAAAGATACCCATCACGAACTTGTTTATTCTAGCCCTTGGGTCGGCAACCAAGTGTGGAGCATATTTAGAGAGTTGGTTGAACTTGATAGCATACTCTCTTACACTCATTCACCGTTATTTCAAATTCATGAACTCCACTATCTTAGCCAGCCTAAGCTCAAGGGGGAAGAACCGATTTAGAAAAGTAGCCTTAAACTCATCCCATAAAACTACATTATTGTTCCCCTTTCCCTCCTTCCATTGAGTAAACCATATTTACGCTACCCCCTTGAGTTAGTAAGTCGTCAACTCTACTTTGTCATACGCTCTAACACCCATGATGGCTAATACCTTATAAATCTCATCAATAAACTCTTGTGGGTCCTCATCCACCTTTGACCTATAGAACTCTGATGGGTTCATCATCATGCAGTCTCTCACCCTAGATCCCGAGGTAGGATCATTAGGGGCTTGGGCCCCATTATTAACTTGATGGGCCATAGCTTGAGCTACCAAGATAAGAGTATCTCGGAGCTCACCATGAGCCAGTTGTTCCTCGGGAGCGTGGGTTCTTCTTTCTCTTATGTTAGGCTTGATCAATAACTAGCATGGCAATGAATAATCATTAGGGGTGAAAACCCAACTTTAACTCTATAGCACGACTTAGAACATTAAGAAAGGAAATAATTCCTAAAATGTCTCATAGACTCCTACTCATAGTCATGGTGCACAGCAAAACCATGAGTAAGATTCTAATCAACGCGGTATATTGGACTCTGAGGATCTAATAATCTAGTGCTCTGATACTATCTTTGTCATGACTTAAACCTAGGGCCTAGCCATGACAGGTGAATGTGAAACACGAAGGAACCCCATACAAACCTCTTCACATATATTACACATCCTTGTTTGCAGAAGAAATTAAAAACCAACACTAAGAGATAGTAAATAACAAGGGAAAGTGGGGATAAGGGACCTCTTAGATACCATAATCATCAAGAAATGAGAGAGTCATGTCTCACAGCATAAATAGAAAACTTGTCCAACAACACCTTTACTACATAGATAAGAGCAGGAGCCAAGACCAGCAACTGGGCGCACCTTCATAGTCATAAGTATAAATTAAAATAAAGAGAGTCCTAATACATAACATGAGATGAAAATCATTGTCCCCAGATTTGAGGACTCACCAACTAGTTTTGAATAGAGTACTAGCCACAAAGAAGAGGATGATCAATCGGTGCTTCGATTCCTACATGGTAACATCATGTAGGCATACACTATGCATTAGTACATCTGAATGTACTAAGTATGTAGGATGTAATGCAATAAGAGATAGGGAACATAGTCAAAATGCATAAAGATAAGCAATATGTAGCATAATAGCATTATGATATGTATGATCAATGCATAAAACAAAACATGCTTATAAATCATGAATAAGGGATCTGAACTCAATATGTAATACATACTCAAACCCTTTTTACCAACCTTTATGAAATGGGCCAAATGATGCCCACCTGCCCAATGATATAATCTTTTTGGAGAGTGTTACCAATACCCCTACCGTATGACATAGTCTTTTTGATAGGTTGTATAAGATGTCCCTTATTTTATGATATAATATTTGGGTAGGGTCCATGATTCATTCTATATTATGGCATGGCCTTTTCGATAGAATGTCCACACATTATGGTATGATCTTTTAGGTGGAAACCATTAGTCTTTCTACCATATGACATGGCCTTTTTGTTAGGGTATCCATACCTTACGATATGATCTTCTTGGTAGGGACCATTAGTCATTCTACCTTATGGCATGGCCTTTTCGGTAGGATATCTATACCTTACAATATGATCTTTTCGGTAGAAACTATTAGTTACTCTACCTTACATCATGGCTTTTTCAGTAGGGATCATAAGTATCAAGGAAGGGCCTTCTCCATTTTCTCAAGAACACAACAAACATGGGAACCCAATAATCTACTTGCAACACCATAAGTACTTTTTCATGAAAAAAATTCATATATATATATATATATATGTCATAACTAGACATTTTATCAAACACTTGGCGAGTATTTAGTGCTAGTGTAAAACCATGCAATTTAGAGATGAAATCATTCAAGGAAATCCACTATAAAACCATCAATCAATACTTGGTAACACCCCCAAGCAATATACATCATAAACCTTCATCAAATCTCACCTTAGATCTTAGATTCATAGTTCAAAATATGCTAAAACAATCACCATTTCATAAACCCCAACATAGTGTGCAATGAAATTCAAAATAAGTAAGACCTATGAGTAAACAAAATTTAAATCATGCAATTTTAGGTAAAAAAAGAAGCTTGGGCATTATGGGTAAAAGAAACCCATATATCTTAGATTTGGAGAATAACTTGATCAAGATTGGAGATGGAGACTTGAAACTTGAATGAGAACCTTAAGAAGCAGATGAGTTTTGGGACTTAAAATTAGGAGTAAAATATTTGTCTAATTGTTTGAATAAGTATTGGTTAATGTCTTGTGTGATATGAGGGTAAAATATGGCTAAGTATAGGTATTTTCACGAAAGGGGGGACTTAGGCCCAAGATCCAAAAGCGTTGGATGGACTCAACAAAACTTGGTACTTTTTAACACTGAGACGCGACGTGCTGAGGCGCGGAAACCTCACTGTTCTTTGCCACTTTGAAATTTCAAAATTCTCTATGATCACTCTAAAATCAAGGTTAGACCTATTCCCGACTCAATTTTGCCTGTTGAACAAGAATATAAAGTCGAATGTTCGATATCATGCATGAATTTGAGATATATAAAAATTAAGATTATGGGCACTTCTGAGGCACATTTTCGGGCACTTTTGGGGTCGTTTCATATAGACTTCCACAAAAATATTAGAGAAGGTCTTTTAAACTATGGACTTGATCCCTTCCAAAGGCATATTTAGAATTTCTTCCTAAATTTTCTCACTTATATGCAACCTTCTCTCACAAAACTTAGTTGTCAAACTACCATTATCTTCACAAATTACATTGCAGCAGAATTGTTTCACTTGTTATTCATGTAGATTTGGGACATAATAGACATACAACTAATTCCATGATTTTAGTTCATCTGCATCAACAAGGTCACACATTCCAAGCTTAGGCATCACTTAAAGCTCAAATATCCTTCTACTAAGAACCTTTTAATTTTCAGCATTTTCATATTTTCTTCGCTTGTTAGTTCTATCTCAATCTTCTCTTTCTTTTCTTTAGAACTAGGTCCCTTATCTAATTTAGGCACTGCTTCCTCAAATAACCCTTTTCATGTTTTTTTGGCATCCCTATCATGAGACACTTTGGCATTTTTTTTGTTATCACTAGCATCATGAGATAAATCAACCATATCTACCTTAAGGACTAGGTCCTCAACAAATTTTTGCCTTCCGCTGCGTTCTACCCACAAATGTATGAACTTTACTTTATGTCATGGTATCACCTGTCAGTTTCTTTATTGTTCCTCTAGTGAGATATAGTCTTTTCTTTGGTGTTATTCACTACTTTATTTTTCTTTTCCTTTATTCGTGATAGGCACCATTCTTCTCTTTATTTTCCAAGAAAATAGAAGACTTTCTTCTTCATCTTGATCCAACACAGTTCCATCATGAGAAAAGTCCCTTGAGGAGTGACAATTTTCAGAATGGGACAAATTTTGAATTTAGGAGCTATCTCAACTCCTTTCTAAAAAAAAGGTGAGTTCAAGTCATCCTTCAACTATGATAGACTTTGAGCCACCAACTCCTTACTTGTAGCCAAAATATTCAACTCTCTCTTTTATCTTAAAGAAGTGTTCCCTCCAAAAAAAGATTCAAAAGTAGAATAGAGAAGGGACCTATTTGAGATTGAGGACCAACTACCATATCCTCCAAAAGAAAGGTTGGATGACTGGACTAGTGAGGAGACAAGTTTTGAGTGGTGTTTAGGTCTAGAATAATAGGGTTTTCAGAAGGTTCTATAGAGTAAGAGTTTTTGGAAGATTTGGTGAAGATATAGGGGTTTTCTCATTAGATTGAACTATTGAAGTTCAGTTATAGGAGCAGGTTTTTCTCTTCCTGAAAACCCCTGATGATCCTATCTCTATTAATGCATCAAGAATTTGCTAGATGATATTACATCATAAACCTTCATCAAATCTCACCTTACCTGATGATCCTATCTCTATTAATGCATCAAGAATTTGCTAGATGATATTGGAAGTCTAAGACATTATTCTGATAACTAGTTTTGAAAGGATTTGGAGAGGAGAAATAGGTTTTTTGAAGGTCTTTATAGAGAGAACAGAGATTTATAGGGGTCTATGGAGTTTTTATTTTCAACAAAGGGGGAAGAATGATTAGGTAAAGAACTTTTAGGTCCCTTAGGAAGGTGCAAAATTGTAATTAAGTTTTCAAGGGTGATGGCATACCTATAAGTTTACACAAGGCTAACATAGATTAGTACCTTTGGTTCTCAAATGCAAATGAAAAGTAGTAAACAAAATGCTAACATTTTGAGCCGATACTAGGTCCCTCTAAAGTTTCAGATATTATTCTTAGAACTATTTTCCAACTTCAGCTATCTTGATTAAATCACTATGAGTGTATACCTGCAAGAAGATTTAAGAATTGACTTTATCACAAAAAGCATTACATAAAAAAAATATTCTTGTCCTTCTAATCATAGAAAAAAAGAAAGTTGATTTGCTTCAAAAATCAATGGATTCACTCCATCTTCAACATCTCAATCTTCAATTTGTTCTCAAACTGATTCCTACTCAAAGCATTTTTGAAATATCTATAATTCTTAGTTTTGAAAAATTGCATACAAATATTCCCCTTGTCAACCTTGTCCCTTAGAAAGTGATGTCTCACATTAATGTGCTTGGTCCTTTTGTGATGGACCAGATTCTTTGCTATGTTCAAAGCACTTGTGTTGTTACACAATAATGCAATACTGTGTGTGATGACACACAAATCCTTTAATTTATATTTTATCCACAGCTATTATGTCGCGCAAGAAGTAGTAGCTACATACTCAGCTTCAACAACTGAAAGAGCAGCAAAATTTTGTTTCTTAGTTCCCCAAGACACAAGATAAGATCTAAGAAAGTGAGCCATTCCAAAAGTGCTCATTCTATCTACTTGATATCCAGCATAGTTGGCTTCAGCATAAAAACCTCACTGTTCTTTGCCACTTTGAAATTTCAAAATTCTCTATGATCACTCTAAAATCAAGGTTAGACCTATTCCCGACTCAATTTTGCCTGTTGAACAAGAATATAAAGTCGAATGTTCGATATCATGCATCCTTTAAGTGGGACTCCTTTGGTTTTAATTAGAACCTTGCACACATCCAACACTAGAATATAATGTCTAGCTGATTTTGAGTTAGATAAAATCATGATCCTATGATACCCCTGCAAATAGTCTCATAAACACTGGGACTAGGTTCATCAGCATCCAGCATGGAATTTGTTGCCACAGGAGTATCAATATGCTTTACATCCTCCATTTGAAATTTTTTCAGCAACCCCTTGATCTATATTTCTTGGCTAATTGAGGTTCCTTAAGAAGTTTTTTTAATTTCCAAACTCGAAAAGGAATTCAATTCACCCATTGTACTTATTTCAAATTCACTTCCTATTAGGTCTGAGAATTCACCCTACAAAGACTCAAAAATAGCACCAAAGATGATATCGTCAAATAAATTTGAATGATGAGCAGGTCCATTCCTCTTGTCTTCAAAAAGGTATTGTTAATTTTGCCTCTTTTGAATCCATTCTACTGTAGAAACTTAGATAACCTTTCATTCTATGCCCTAGATGCTTGTTTCAAGCCATGTAATTCCTTTTCCAATTTGAACATATGGTTGGGATGATCAACATATTTAAATCCAAGAGGTTTCTTGACAAATACTTCCTTCTTTAGGTAGCTATTCAAGAAAGTACTATCGATATCCATTTGATAGAACTTGAAACCCATTAATGCTGTAAAAGCTCTGAAAAT